>JAYKAV010002976.1:352533-437334 GCA_035582835.1 Phoebastria nigripes
CTGGGTTATCGCTTTTGCCCCCAACAGTGGCGTGCCACCCCTAGGCTCATCTCTCGTGAGCCTGGTTTTATCCCCTTCCCCCTGCGAACCTAGTTCGAGGATTCTTAAAAAATTAAAAATTGAATTTAAAAATGTATCTGTAGCTCTAGCTTCAAACGTATCTAGAATCAGTGTGTTGGAAGTGGACCTCAAGAAATAATCAACTATACATACATCATTCCTGACAAATACCTGTCTAATCCAGTCTAAAAAACCTTCAGGAAAGAAGCTCCACCACCTTTTCAGGGGTAATAAATTTCCTCTCTGCTTGGAGAAATGGTCCTCTGGACAGAAGTCAGAGCCAATTAAAAAATGATAAAACAAGACAGACGGTGAACACATGTAAATACTCATTGTACAAATAAAGGCAGGCAGTTATAATAGAGGGATCACTGAAAAGCCCTCACACAGGGGGAATTATCCTGACACAAAGATGCTTTACTAGTCAGTTCAATTAAGCCTTGAACCCAAATAATACTTGCACTTGCTCCTGTGGTATTTATTCATATTCTGCACACTGACCCTTTCCTAAACTTTAGTCTTTCCTTGAAAGTACTAGTAAATCTTACTCAACTCAGTTACCTCCACCTCAGCCATGGGCAAAGACAGCTTGCTTGCTTCACTTGGTGTCATTTACATTTATCTTTGCACTCCCATCAGCCCTCAGAGAGGCTCATGGGGCAGCCCCCTGGCAAATTGCCCAATCTTTCCTCTTCCCTATGCCAACATTTTAAAGGTTCCCTTTGATCTTAGCTGCAAGTCTAGGATGACTAAACCTCAACAGACTAGCAGAAGCTACAAAAATAAATCACAAAAGTTTTTTCACTGCTTCATTGTCCTCAAGGACCCTTGGCATTTTCTGGAGTGCATCTTCTCACAGCCACTCTTTCAACTCTAGTTAGTTTTTAGTTCCAGCCCTGTTCAGTATAAGCCTGAATTCTGGCAGGAAGTCACATGGGTAAACATAAATACACTTGTTAAAAAAATTAAATATTGACACGCACAACTCTCATTCTCTAGTCACAAATAATGTGTCTTTTGTGACTAAATTAACACATCTTTCAACATCTTTATAATAAACCAAATTAAAGCCCTGCACCCAAATACCTTCTGATTTTATAGCCAAATCATATTTCTGTTGTGGATGCTTTGCTTAGGTAAAGTTGTCTTAAATTTAGTTTGCACTACAGTTATGAAGTCATGCAGTGGTGTTTTTTTCTTATGCTTCTCTAGGTATTAAACCAAGGAGACTAGATGGATAAAGCTATATTTCAGTCTCTACTGATCTGATTTATATTTAGATACATTATTATTTTTAGCTATACAGAGTCATAAGTATTCTGAAAATCAAATTAGAAACAGATACTAGGTTTAGGAGAAACTAGAAGAAACTTTTTGCTCCAATATGAGAAATAAAATACCCTAAATCCAACACAGCTACCAAACTGGCATAAGCTTTAAAACAATTGGATTTATAGAATTTTTTTACTGCTAAAATTTTTAGTTTTAAAATGCAGACATAGCAGAAAATTTTCTTTCTCATTGATATCCTGCAGCTGTCTTTTGCAATTTACTCATGCTAAATGCTTCTTTGTGCTCCTGAATTAAAAAGAAATCAAGAACTATTTTTCTGAGGTCTTGATTTCCAATAAATGTGTTTTTATATGTATATGAACTAGCTAAGTAGTGGGAGATACTAGGTCTACAGACATAAAGGTGTGAGCCCAAACTAGCTGGAGGGGGGAACTGGGGATTACAGCAGGGCCCATCCCACAGTACCTGACAACAAGAGCAGGGCAGCTCTGGAGATGGCAGCCAGCTTTAACCATGACCCACATCCATCAGGTAAGTTCATGGTGATAAGGCAGGTCTGAAGCCAAGCTTGGTGGTCAATCCAAAGGTCAGGAGCAGACACAGTCTAGAGATTGCCAGACAGACCCATAGTGACAGGACAGCTCTGCCATCAAGCCAGGAAGCCCATGTATGGGCCAGGGTCCATGGGCAGGGATAAGCATTGCTGTGGCTAAGCTGGAGACCAGCATCCCTACAGTATTGCTCAAAAAGAGACTGGTGGCCCAGGGCTGAGCTTAAATAGTGCTCCTGGGCCCATGGGTGGAGCTGGGAGGTGCCAGGTGAGGCTTATCAGGGCCATTAACACCTATCAGTGCCTCAGGGCACCTGACAGGAGGTTCCTTGAAATTAGTAGGATGCTGCCGTGTTGAAGCTCACTGTCTGAAGAAGCACATCATTCACCCTGAAGAACTACAGCCAGTGAGGAATAAATCTGTTATCAGTGCTCCCATGCACCATGGTATCATTAAAGGAAATCAGAAAATTAATCTTTGGTGAAAATGGGGCAAATGAAGTTGCTTATATCTCTCAGTCTGCCTAAATCCTTTCTCCATGACAATTTAGTAGCTCTGTTAATATTTAGGATTTCCCTCCCCCCCCCCAGTATTTGTGTGGAAAGAATTTTGCTCAAAGGACAGCTCTCAGTAAAAAGAAAAAGTAAAATGAATTGGCTCTTTCTAACAGGACAGGTTTCCATTGAACTCATTCTACCACTTACTCAATGTGTTGTACAAATTAGACAGGTGATTTTCTTATCTACAGGACATTCAGAATGCAGCTAAGATTGTGCTCATGTACAAATGGAAAAGAGAAAAAAACCTGCAAGTCATTTCAACCCAAGGATAATCAATCCCTTCCAAAATCAATTAGGTCTCTGCAAAGCCAATTGCTTTACAGCAACCAGAAAACCAATAAAATTCAGAGAAAGTTCCTACTGGCAGATATCTCTAATAAACACACCTCTCATATATTTTCAGATGGCTGAGGTTGTTTATACTATCTTCCATCCGAGCAATTTCTCCATTACTGCGTTTTTCCTTGTAGTTGTTGGGCTTGGCTGTCAGCAGAGTTTATTTTCAACTAGTTTAAATTTAAAAAAAAAAAAAAAAAAAAAAAAAAAGACAAATGTAACATGGCCACTATTCAATACATAGTGATTCCTGCCCTGTTTCTAGCGAAGCACACGTTTGTAACAGTGACCCAAGCTATCTCACTGGGGCCAGAGAATAAAGGTCACCTTCTTATTAAGTGTTGCATGTTTTCTGAACCCCGCTGTTGGAGCCATTTGGAGAGACTACAAATGGTGAGCTACCACAGCAAAGAAGAAAGGAGGAATAATTTCAAAACCTAGTCCAAAACTCTCTTAGCACAAAAAGCCTATCCTTAATCCCTTGCATAATTTGATTCGATTTGAGCATAATATAGTCTGGCCTTTCAAAATACCTTTTAAAATTAATTTTCTTCCTCTTTCCTACTTTTTCATCTCCACAGCAGACAAACTTTTTGAACATTAGGGAGGAGCAGTCTAACTTATACAAGCATTAGCACCACTCAGCATTTTAAATCTGTAGAGTCTGGAGCAATTAACTCGGAGTTTATTTCAGTGTTTTGGAAATGACACAATGTGCAGACAGTTTCACAGCTCATCAGTTTTAGAACATTTTATAAACAAGTGCTTGTAATTTAAGATCAATTATGATCTAACTCATGTATGATTTTCTAATGAAGTCAAATGATGAAATAATAATTTAAAATATATTTTTAATTCCCAGTTAGGAAACCAGTAGTAAATCTAAAAACTATAACACGTTTCCAACAGTTCTTCTTTCTTTAGTGCTTTTGACTTGTTACTGGAGGCAGATTTTTATTTATCTGCAAAATACTGTTGTGTCTGCACGTGATGTGTCACAAATGGAAGAAAGTTCATTTTGGTTGGATGTTTAAATCAGTTTGTTCTCTGCAAATTTGTAGTATTTCATGAACATATTTTTAAATTCTGCATAGCCCTTTTTAATAGACAGCACACTTCTGATTGAAACTAGCATTTATTTCTTTTTTAATTTCACACATATTATTGGCCAGTTGTATTTTAGCCTGACCATACTCATATCTTGAGTTAGCACAAAGCAACCAAATTGTCTGCATGCAAAATTCAGTGCAATGTTGTCCTAGTTTTAACACAGTTGGAGGACAGATATAACATGACTCAGGGATATTCTCAGCAGTGGTAAACAGAAGGTAACTGCTAGTGCATGAACAAAGCCATTACTTCCCTGTTCCCCTATAATTTGATTTAAAAATTAAAATTGGATAATTACTATATGACTCTTTTGTCAATGTCAGAATTAAAAGTGTTAAGACAATAGCAGGCATTTCTCCAAAACCATGCTAGGACTACTTTTTTCTTGTCAGTTTATGTTCAAAACAACCATGTACTCAAATTCTCACTTCTGGAGTTTACAAATATCTTCTAGTGGCAGTCAACAGTGCTTGTTTACATGGACAAAGGGCCCACAAAGACTATGTCTGTACCTTTTAGAGCATTCCCTGCAAAGTGGTGATCCCGTTTAACACTCACGCATGAAGAGATGTTGAGCCTCTGCTACAAATGGGTTCCTCAACAACGCAGACCTCTGATATGGCTTAAACAGCCACATCTGTTGTAGGGATTAAGATCACCCTGCAGCAGCAGTTACACAATGTTTGGCTGTGAAATGCTGAGTAACATCAAGAGAAAGCCTCTGAGGTGTTGAAAAATGGAGTGGCAGTGCTTGGGAGGCAGCGGGGTTTGAGATGCTTAGCACGTGCTGCCYAGCCTTAATTTACTAGTTGATACAAGCTTCAGAAAGGAGTTGTGGCCATATCCCCTTTCCATTCCCTAAGGAAAGTTCTATTGGAACACTTAACTTGCATATTAGAGTAGACCAGCCAAGATTGTTGGAGTTCTTTGTGTGACCTTCTAGCATGCCAAGTAGAAGAAAAGAATAGATGTAAAGAAAATAGGAAAAGGCTAAAAATCAACTGTTAAATGATGCAATGTAAGTTAAAATAAAAAAAAAAAAAAAAAAAACATTTGAGGGCCATGGATAAAAATGGGAGCCTTTGCCCCTTAGGCTTGTATCTCCAGACTAACCTAACAGAGTTAGTGAAGAGAAGTTATAAGGAAAAGATGTGCTAATAAGCATAGCCCTACAAGAATTATGAACAATGAAATTCCACATGTAATTTACCTGTTTTCAAGTTTCCCTACAAATCCCAAGTGTGGAGGATTTCCCTGGGATATTATCTAGGGTTCACAAACTTTTCAAGAGACTGGAGGATCCATTCCAATGGACTGTTACTGCAGTCCTGTGGAACGAACTAGCGATGTATACCTCTTCACCTGTTAAAAAGATGCCCTTACAAACTGGGCATTCCTTCTGCTATTTGGCTCTTTGCTGCTGCCAGTGTCATAAAAAGTGAAAGTTGGCAACATGGAAGAGAACAGCAGCTTTGGTTCATTTGTCTTCATTACTTTTTCCTGTTTGTAGAAAGGGTTGCTATGCTAGTGTGTAAGCATAAAGGATTAGATTTTTGACAGGATGCATCTCATGGAAAGAGAAGCTTAAAATTCAATTATAGTTAAAGTTTAACTTGCTTTCAGAACCCCTGAAGTTTACATCACTCCTAAACAATACCTCTAAAAGCACTTGATGGAGAAACTGTGCCATGTGTCTTTCTATTCTCATCAAAACTTAAAGCCAAGGCAGGAAGAAAGATGACTTTGCTCCAAAGCTCCACACAGTAAAAGAGCACCTAAAACTATATATGAGTCTTTTGTTCTTTATGTAGCCAGTGCAAATCCAAAATGATTCTGTTTCCTAAGAATAACAGAGATTGACACTGTGATGTGGTCAGAAAGAGACCAACCCATCAACCAAAAGAGAAAGCAGTGGTTTACACAACCACTGAAATTTTCACTTTGTTGAGTATTCTTCATCCATATTTCTAAAGAATCAGTGCTCTGTTTATCTGTGTCACTGCACACTTTATAGGACTTTACCACTGGACACAAGGCCCCCATCACCTATTCTTGCTGTTGATGCAATTCTATCTCAAAAGACTCATGCAAACAGGAAAACAAGGATTTTGTTATGAAGAAGACCTCACCATCTGTATGATGCAGCTGAATAGCTTTATACCTAATGATGGGATCCGCTAAGCTGTGATGAGCTCTGAGTATAGCAAGTCCTCAGGTTGCAAAACCCACTTGCCACATACTGCAAAAGAACTAGGGGAAGTTGACATGTTTCACTTGCAAAATAATACTCATGCAATAGTAAGGCAAGATGGAAGAAGTTTCAGAATTCATCCAATAATTTTGTTTCAGAGCTTGGGAGTAGTATTCTAAGAGTAAAATTCCTGGAGACAGGAATGAGACATGAGACTGGGACTAACTGAGACCCCTATCATAATGAAATCACAGCTTTTTTCCTGGGTGAGTGCTTTGGGGAACAGATGCTTACGGTGTTTCTAACCTGCCTGCAGACTGATGGCTGACCGCCACGTAGGTCTAATGTAGAGGAGGTAATGGCTACTGCTCCTTGTAAAAATGTGCTTTTGGTCTGGGTCATGTTTAGCTAAATGCCACAAACTCCACAATAAGGAAAGTCACACCGCCTCCTGCAGTGCTGGGGGTTCAGTAGAGGCCCTTGAGGGACAGCCTTACATTTCAAGTAGAGCTTTTGTCTCAAATTTACTTATGAGCACAGGACTAAATATACCATGGGGCATATACTGAGGATGTACAGCTCAATGACTCTCCATCAGGCTTACAGTGCAGCTAAGGCTTGCTTTAATCTGTGTCGTATCACAGCAGGCTCCAAGGGACCATGTACCATTCAAGCACAGACAGACTGAATGAGTGGGCTACAGACTTCTCTGTGCCCTTCCTCATCTCTCTGATGATGAGTTGAGCTGCAAACTCCAAAGGCTTTCCCAGAATATGGCAGTAACTTCAACAGACTGGCTCAAATCCAAACCTGTCAATTCAGATCTGACTGGGTCATTATTCATTTATTAAGTAACAAAGAGTATGTCAAAAGTATTAGTAGGTGCTGAAGCAGGCATCAATATCATGCTGTTACTTATTAATTGTCTGTGACAGAAGCTGCAACAAGATCCACTAGCCAAGTTTCAGGCAGGCGCTGCTGGGCAGCAGTGTTTGCCCTATCCCCACAGACACTGCCTTGCTGAATATTTAAGTGTCATGCACTGGTCGCTAGCAGAAAATTTTTTTTTAAAGGAAAGTTGAATTACTTTCATATAAAACAACAACAACTCATATTTTCTCTAGCTGCTAGTAATTTTGATTAGGAAAAAACCGCTGACCCTTTTACTGCTTGCGTAATTAAAGAATCACACTGTTCTTCCTGTGGTTTTTCTTGCTTATGATTTTCCATTGTAATCCATTAAGTGTTACAGTATTAGCAGGGATCTAACACACCAGATTTAATCAACAGTACTCTCATACATCAGCATTTGTGCTCAGAGAACTGTACATTAAATAGTGTTTTTAGAGAATTATCTGACCTTTCCCTCTCAAGTCTGCACCTCCTAATTACAACTTTCCTTGTTTTGGTATAAAATATCGGCAAGGTCAAACCCTGCCACAGCACTTGCAAATTTCCTCAAGAGGCTCACAGAAATGGCCTATCTGCTTGTACAAACCATGACTGCAAATGTGTTCAGATTATCTACATATTTTGTATTCATGAGGTTTACAGTCCTAGCTTGCAGCCAGGAAAACTGCACTGATTTTTTGTAAGTCTCTGAGCAGAAGGCAAATAAAAAATATAATATGCTTACTACCACACACAGTTCTTTAAACTCCTGCTACATTTCCCCTGACAATTCCTTTTCCATCAATCCTCCTGCCCTGGAATATCTCCCTGAAATTTGCTGACATGGCAACAAAGGACATCTTCTGGTTGACATCTTTTAAAATTAATTCTACTAAAGAACATTTGTTTCTTCTCTTGTACCTAAAAGCAACTGGACTTCATTCCTGCATCAGAGAGAAACAAACAACATGAATAAATGGTCTTCATCTTCAACACATCATTATTTTGCGACACAATGTGTAGATTTATCTAACTATAACCTTAAAGTCCAAATATTGAGCCCAGCTCTCATCTCACAGTCATCGGGCTAGTAGGAGCTGGCCAAATGCATTGTTACTGACAAACAATACATTCCTCCACTTAAATCGATACAGGCTCAAATTGATACAGTACAGCTTCATGGACTGTGCATCATGGCTCTATTTCCACAAAAACATAGAAAAAAATGCAGCCTAAAAAATGAGCCACAAATAGCTCAGCAGTCAGGGCATTCAAACAGGCCATGGAATACCTCCAAGTGTCCATCCCATTCTGGAGCAATTAGAGAGTATACGTGAGGTCTGTAACATTGCTGGTTTGCTCCTGGAGTTTGAGCATGACTGAAGTCTGTGGAAACACTGCCAGTCCTACCAATGGATCTGGACCAGTCTTCAAGAGTGCAACCAACCACCACTAGCATCCCCAGCATGCATAAATGCTGTTTGTCCCCTTCTCTGAAAATTAGCTGAGAGGCAGAAATAAAAAAGCAAACTCCAGTCTCACTGTCTGGTGCTTTACTCACTGCAACTTATGTCTGTGTCACACCCTTACCTCACCTGCCCTCCGCATCCCCAGCCTATGACCGCACACTCCTCTCCAGGCCTTTCATCAGGAAAACAGCAAAGTGGCATTGGAGGTTTTGAAAGTTTTGCTTCTTATACTATGATTCAGCTTCTCTCATCTCATTTCCAGGTAGTTCAATTTTGGCTGGGCAAAGGTTTTTCAAACCAAGACATAAAGTCTACTACAAGAGCCTGTAACACTATTTTTCTTCCTAAAAAACTGCATAGCCAGTTTCATCTAGGAGAAGATTAATCTACTTTGATTAAGAATACTGAAATCCCCATCCTTCTCCTTCATTTTGTGTCTTCATTTCATATTCTAGCTCTAAATACCTGACCTGAATTTCAGWAGGATGCTAGCATGACTCTGGGGCTCCCTGAGGAACAAGGGGGTATTTCAACCCTGGCCCATCACTACTTCTGGAATACTAATATTTTTTGCTGTGTGTATTTCAGTCCATTTGATAATTATATCCACCATTATGAGGTGCAAAATCCAGGACATAATGCAGAGTACAGTTGGCACATTTGCACTTAAGAAAATACCATATATACTAGAGTCAAACTCACACCCTGCTGGAATTTTAACAACTTTTCCTCCATGAAAAGACTTATGCTATTGGTTCATTTTGTCCCTCCATGACTTACGTCAGTAAAGTAATCGTGTTTTAATAAAAGAGAGTGCTTGTTTAAAAGACAGTAAAGGGAAGCTGTTTTCTTGATTTAATTTACAATTTGGAAGGGCTTCAATAAGTACAGTACACCAAGTGCTGAAGCAAAATAGATTTAAAGAGAGGCCTTTTTTCCATAAAACACAGAATGATATTTACAGATGTATATCCACAGCACACAGTACTAACAACTGGGTAAGGACAACAGTCTGTTCAGCATCATCTTCAATACAATTTGTTCCCTTTGAAGCTTATAATCCCAATAGACGATGCAGAAGAAAAGATTGTCTCCTGCTGCCAACTATTAGTATATCAGCCCAGTCAGGCAGCAAAGGAAGATTTTTCTAAAGCTGTAACAACAGGTGGGTGAGAAGTGTGTTTGTCCTGGATGCAGAGTGAAAAATGAAGGTAAATGTAGCCATGTTCACTGACTGCTGCCATTGCCACCAGAGAAGGAAAGCTGCAAGCTGCCGGTCTTTTCTCCTCTAAACAGTTACAAGGAGCCTGGCATCTAGAAAGAGTCCACAAAGGGCTACCACTCTGGCAGCTCCATGAACTAGATTTAGAGGAGGTGCCTGAAGGGCAGCAAGCCCATGCTATCAGCACACAGCAGCACTGCCGCCTATCCCCCTGCCAGCTGGTGCAAGGGACAGCCAGGAATTCCCCACAAGATGCTGTCACAGCTTTGATATTCAGAGCAGACACAGCCAGAGAAGATGTTGAGAAACAAGCTCGAGGGATAAGCAAAAATGCTGAGTTTTGAAAGATGAGGGAGAAAGAAATAGTGAGGATCAAGGGTAGCAGAGAAGGCATTGGAAGGATAAGACAACCTGGAACTTGAACATTAAAAAAACCAATTGTTAAAAGCAGTGAAGTGCAAATTTGGTGAAGTGAGACTGCAAAAGAAATGTTCAGTGGAGATTCAGGAAGAACAGAGGAATGGGCTGTATAAAGCATTCCCAGAAACGTGGAAGCAAAAGCATGGGAAGACATGAGAAAAATGTGAAAATTTGTTCCTAGTCTGAA
This sequence comes from Phoebastria nigripes, assembly GCA_035582835.1. Taxonomy (NCBI): domain Eukaryota; kingdom Metazoa; phylum Chordata; class Aves; order Procellariiformes; family Diomedeidae; genus Phoebastria; species Phoebastria nigripes. The sequence continues at coordinate 362,824 of JAYKAV010002976.1, forward strand.
GTAATTTCTTTTAGTGTGCTATGTAAGCCTGTTGAACACTGACAGAAGGAGATAATCAAACAGGTTTTTTTCTTTAAGAAAAACTCCCTTCTGTACTACAGGTTCCTTGCAACTCAGTGGGAAGCAGTTGAACAAGACAAACCAACACACATAAGTCACTTCTCAGCAGAGCAAATGAACTCGCAGTTCCTTATGCACTGGGTAGATTGCTGTTTGTACCTGAGCTACCTAACCTGAAGCTCATTCAGGCATCTCCATGCTGCACTGCAGCCAGTTTGTTACTATAGCATTAGCATAACCAAAGTCTGAGAAATATGAGCCTTTACAGGTACCTATACAACTTCAAATCCAGAAGGCTTGCCATCTTCCCACTAATCTGTTGTACAGGCTACTGTACTTCATAGAACTGATTCAGGGGAGATGAAAAAGCTATTTGTTGTCATAGAAACAGGACTGTGCTACTGTGCAGGCTGATATGTGAGGATATTATTGTTTGGCCTTTTTCCAGGCAACCAGATTGAGAAACACTAAAAAGCTTTAAAAAAAAGCCCCTGAAATTTTGCCAAACAATCAGATCCACAATTTCCACAAACACGTTCAAATATTTACCAATTGTTGTGAATAAATTTGAAAAGCCTCAGGTATGGGAAACACTGTTGAAAAAAATATATTCTTGACCCCAAAAAACAAACAAGCAATGGACATCTTGTAAGGCTACAGGAAATGTCCAAAAATCCATAATCAGTTATGAAGAGGCAATTAAAACAACAGCCAATTGTCTTCAGTTCCCACTACTTAGCTGAGGCTAATATTTTAAAAGACTAGAATTAGCGCAGTAATTAAGGTTAATAACCACAAAAGCAGGTATCCCGAGGGCTTAACAGCTGCSAAAGAGCATCACTAACTGAGAGGAAGGTAAGGTGTTTATGACTTTTCCTTTACCTTACATTCTTTGTAACTGGAGAATAACAGTGTCAGTAAATTATTAAACAGAATGTGTAGTAGTGACCAAGTCTCCTAAGACTCCAGGTAAAAAGCTGTGTTCCCCTAATAGCTCCAGAGGAAGACAGGTTTACACTCAAGTTACAATTCATAGGCCACAGAAATATAGGGCAATTGGAAGTGTTTTAGATGTCTCATTTACTTTGGACAAAAGAAGTTTTCTTTTACCAGAACAACTTTTTTTTTTTTCTTCTTATAATTTTTCCTAAAATATCTTCATCCTCCACTTGCAGGGCAGTATTTCTTGGTTATGACAGAGTGGAAAGATAATTCTGAAGGTGTTATTAGTTCATAGAAAAGGTGGATTTTTTAACTATTTGATTTGGCAAAGGAGTGAGTATGACTAGGACAGATTATGCAGAAGTTTAGCTGTATGCTGGGCACAGGTGGGGAAAAAAAAAAGGCGGTTTAGAGTATAAAGGTGACCTCTTAATCCATCTGCACTGAAATTTCCCATTCTTACCACAACAGTCCAATTTTCTCTCCATCTGTTCCAAATAGTTCAAAACCCTGTCCCATTTAGCATGGAAATCACTCCTCCCTTGCTGGAAGCCAGACAAAATGATCCAAACAGCCTTAAATGTCCTGTGTGAAGAAAAAAAAAAATAGCCCTGTGGCTTGCAAACAGCCTGTCTCTGTCATGCAGGCATGACATCATCTGACATCTACGAGTTAACGTCCAACTGTTCTATTGCCCCATAAAAATATTATCCGTTTTTCTTACTGAAGGAATCTGCTTCTATTACAGAATACATCTTACTCTTCTCCCGTCTCCACAGAGACAGTTAGAATGCTTTAGGAATTGTAAACATGCAATTATTCAACTTTCAGCTCTCTCAGGTTATGAAACTGGATGGACGTGACACTAAACTGAGCCATGAGGAAAGTAAAGCAAAACTGCTGGAGGAGCAGTTCGGGTGGGAGTGCTTTTATTACATTTAATGTCTAATTTCTCCTTGGACAACAGCCTAGGGCTGCAGCCAGCCAAATGGCCTCCTCCTACACCAGATCCAGCATCCACCCTCTATTCCAGCTTCCTTTTCTGGGTTTAGGCCCTTCATATTCAAATTAATTGCCAGCTCCAGGAGCAATCTAATGCGATGCAGGAGGGCATAAGCCTTTGGGAAAAGAATAGCATGTGAAAGACAAAATTGTCAGTAAAGGGCTAGTAATTTACACTGTAATTTTTTTTGTATTATGTGTATAATCACATGAAACAGAACAGCAATATGAATGAAAAAAAAAGCTGCCGTTTTCTAGATCTCCTTACTTCATGGACTATTCAGACTGATGCCACTTGTTAGAGCTCAACAAAAGAGGGGAACCGAGAAGCCTGTGGTGATACTATACTCTGTGTGACCACCCGCTGTGGAAAATCCAGCCCAAGTCCTTTTCCTTTCCCTCCATATACTGAATAAGTACTTTTTAAAGACAAAGGCAAAGGGAGTTTGATTAGATATGCCACTTTTCTCCAAGAAAGGAGAAGTCATGACTTTCAAAGCCCATGAGTTTGGGCTATCTATTTGATCAGCAAAGTAATCCACTTGTTGTCAAAGCCTCTGATTATCCAAGCAGAGTAGCATTGGATGCTCTGCTGCATCTATAGTTATTCTTTGACTTAGACTGTAGTTCTTCACTGGACTTGCACCTAGACAGAGATGTCTGTCACTGGAATTTGTAGACATTATGATGATAAATAGTGACATCTTCATGCAGACAAACATGGCAAAGTCCAGTTGGTTTTGGAATTATCCCTATTTACCAGTATTATAACAACAGCTATTAACTGATGTGACACACTTTTACTTTGCAGAAAGTCACAGAATTATTTTAATGTGATAAAATATGGTGTGATCTGGAGTCCCTGGACACCACTTGGAGATGTGGAATGCAGTGAAAATACAACTGTATTGCATCTAGACATTTAAAGAGTTGTAAGTCAAGTATCTTTCTTCTTTTTGTGATATACTTGTCTTTGTTAGCTAAAATCTAACAGGAAATTCAGGTCTATTTCAAATACACAAAATAGTCACATGGGCATTCTTATACTGACTTAGGTCCCAGAAATGACAGGACACATCCACTTCAGGTCATATGAAGCAAACTACAATGACATAGTAAAAATCATAGTGCTCACATTGTATGCATTTGTGCCACACCTGAATATGAGAAAATGGCAGATTTGTTCAGGTGAACACTTCTTCAGAATATTTTCTCAAAGCTAAAAGCAAATTCTGGAAGGTTGCATGGTCTTCTCATTAGATGACAGGAAAATGAAGGTGGTCTGTGTACAAAAGACAAGGAGTCAGACTGAGACATAAGCAGCAGGTATCACTGGGCTGAAGTGAACCTCTGAAATTTCCCTGCATGACAATTGCAGGCTTGGGAAATCCCTGTAGCTACAAATTTTTCTTCTGTCGTGTCCTGAAGAGGGGCTTTCCCTGGCTGGAGAATCAGTTTTCTGCAGGAAGCAAATGAATTTCATGGCAAGAGTGACATCCTCCCACTCTCCCAGAAGCCACAGATTCTATGTTGGAAGACACGAGGGCCTGTTACATGGTCAGGCTGGTGAGATATTGAAAAGACAGGTCAGATAAATTGCTTATAACTAACCAAAGTGAAATTCTCAGATCCAGAGATTACTCAGATTTTGCTTCAGGAAAGAAGTAATGGGTGTCCAAGGGAGAAGTATATGCTGTGCCTGGGTAACGCGATGAGTGCTGCAGTACCAGCTGGAAGAAATCTGGCAAGAAACTTGCGGATAACCAGAATCTGCAGCTAAGGAAAAATAAAGAGTAGACCTTGCACAACAGAGAACACTGACAGTAGATACAATTTCCGCCCCCCCTTATGTATCATTTCTATAATGCTAGAAAATTACAGTACTAACCAAAGAGGGAAAAACTGGAAGGAAAACAGCTGATGTCATGGCTTAATATATCAAGAGAGTAAGGTTAAAAAAAGGATGATGCTAAAGCACCAACTGAACAGCTGATGTTGCAAATTTTGGCTCTTGTTTGACTTTGCTTTTATATGAAAAGCTTGTTTTGACTTTATTTCTTCTTCTTTTTACAGATTCATAATTTATTGCTGCAATATATAAAACTTGCTGCTCGTGTTTTTACAGTGGAACTTTCCTTTACAAATATTACTGAGTTTGGAAAAGGTGTATTTATCTGCCCTCTGCTGGAAACACACAGCAAAAATACAGCACTGTCTTACCTGCACAGTGCAAAAATGGTTCCCCCTTCACATACAGAAGACCAACTTGATCTTGGATTCAGCAGTTACACACGGGCTGGATTTTGTTCAATGTACCTAGTCAAAATAAATTTTGTCTTATTTGTCCAGTATTAACTTYACTCTACTATATAAATGCTGGGGTCCAATCTAATCCCACTTAAACTGGAGTAAATAAAAAGTATGTCTGTGGAAATCAAGGGAATTATACTGTTACAAAACCGTCTGAATGAAAGCTGAATTACACTGTTAGAAATGTACCGGGTAAAATATGAATTGCCACATTCACAGATAGAGGCACTTTACATATACTATGTCCATGTCTGTGGAAATACAGTACTGATCCAAGTGGATTAAATCCTAAGTCACCTGAAATTTAAAAAAAAAAAAAAAAAAAAACGTTGCCAGAAATCTGATTATTATGCATCAGAATTTTTTTTAAAACTTTCTGCAGACACCGTGCGTGTCTGAGCCCAACCAGCTCATTCACAAGAGCTTGCCACGTACACGTTACAGGATCATTAAGAATGACTGATTGATTTAAAGATGAAGTGAAGATCACAAGAAGAAAGAGGGCTCAACAAAACCACACTCAGAAAGGAATTGACGCTACTAATCAAAACCAGGGGTAGACAGGCCTCTGCTATACCAGCTACCCCTAGGACAGCAAGGAAGCAAAGGACGTGCTAAAAACACTAAACACGTCCAGCCCCATTACCACATCTACCATTCTTCTGAAGTCATTCCTCCCCATAATCAACATTACCAGAAAATGTTATTTTTCCTTAAGTATTTTGTTCTATTTTCTTGACTTCCATCAGCTGCTTTAGCTTTCTTTCTTTTTTTTTCTTTTTTTCTTTTTTTTTTTTTTGAGGGAAGACTCATACAGGGATTCAAGCATCTGAGTGAAACATGCATTTTTCCAGCAGTTCTGCAATAACTTATTAGTGATGGCAGTCACAAGACAGAAGATTTTCTTGCAGTACTACTACTATATCACAGGTCCAGCTGTGATATCTGTTAGACCATCATCCTAACCCAGAATTCTAGCTAACATATAGGAAAAAGCATGGTTAGTTAAAACTAACAGAAACAACCCACTAATTAGCATGCAGATTGTATTCTAAAAATCACACTGCTTCTTTTGCCTGCTCTGCCTTTAGCTCATCTCCTCTTATAAGCTGACTCAGACCAGCCAAACCTCAAAGAGCCCAGATCTTTTTCCAAAGACAACCTTTAGGATTATAAGGCATATATGCAGCATTGCTCTTTGTGCCTCACTATGTATGCATTTTACATTAATTTGGTTAGTCCATATGTGGTGGCAGATCTTCAGCATTCAGAGGTCGTATATTATCATAATGAAGAATGCAAAAATACCACACTGGCCATCATACAGCACTTTTTCTGGGCTTGGTTTGGCTTCACCTAGTGAAAGGCTTCACCCTTTGTGTTTTTTTCTTACTGATGGTAAATGACATCATATTCAAAACTAACACAACTCTCTTTGATCCTGCTAGTCTTATATCTATAAAATAATTTCTCTTTTAAATTGCTTTCCTCAAAGAAACATTTCGCCCCCAGTGGAGGCTCTGACTGAATTGCATCCTATGGGCTTCACTTTCATAACAAAACTTACACTAGAGAAACATAGGATGGTAAAGCCATTTAAATAAAACATCAGCCTGTCCTCTTCTACCTTTTGTGCTGTTATTGTAAATTAATTTTTAATCAGTTCCTACCCCAGATACATTCCTCCTTTAAACATACGCTTATCATGTACTGTCAAAAGCATTTCTAAAAGGGCAGTTTAAACAAAGTGCCAAAGCTGCTCCTTAGAAGCCCTCTAATTCACATTTATCTCTGGTGTCAGCTTCAACCATGATGCTCTTCCTCTTTACAAGCTTCTAGATGTGTATTCAAACTGTGCTTTAGATTACAATCCATTTCTGCCTTCTGGGCTTGCTGAAAGGGATTCTGTATTAAACAGGAGGCTTTCAAAGCTGCAAAGAGCAGTTAGGAATCCATCTACCAGACGTATTTTAGAAAGTTCCCCCTAACATTGTATTTGTTTTAAAACATAGGAGTATAAAAAAAAAAACCAGCTAGCTACACTGCTATGAAGTTTGGTCCTGTTCTGTATGACTGAAGCTTTCTGTTACAAAAAAGGAGAGGATGAGGTCCATGATTCATAATACATAAATAAAAAATGACAAAATATACAGCCAACACTGCTTAGCAATTGTCTTTTCATTGTAAACTCTCCTGTTGTTTCTCATTTGCCAAACTTTAAGCATTCTGCCTTCATTTACCACAGGGCTGTCTGCATCAGACTAAGGTTTGGTTTTTTTTTTTGGGGGGGGGGGGGGGAGAAAAAAAAAAAAAAAAAAAAAAAAAAAAAAAAAAAAAAAAAAAAAAAAAAAAAAAAAAAACAAAAAAAAAAAAAAAACCAAAGAAACAAATGCAAAATCACCTGTTTCTCATCACTGCAAGTTTATCACTTTTACTGGGAAGTTCTAACATGTCTACCTTTGAAGTGGGTCCAGCTGAAAAGTATACTTTTGTTATGCTTTGTCACCACCAAAATCTGACTAAATACTCCCAGAATCTTAACCAATGCTAGTTCAGTAAAAATTTAATTGACTTTGGGAGCTGAATTATCTGAGGAGTCTCTCCCACTGAGCACGTTCCAGCACTTCATACCAGGCAATGAAACCATAAACACACCAGCCTACAGACAAGGCTGCAACACCCAGGATGGGACTTCCCGGGAGTCACTTGTCAAAGTCAAGGGTCCCCTGTGGTGCAAGGGGTACTCTGGGCTTTCTGACTTCTTGAGTGTTTGGCTTTACAACTTTAACATTACATCCAGGTAGCCTTTATTATGTAATTGCACAATACATGATAGCAGAATAAGATGAATGAAAACATACATGCATTTTGCAAAAGCATTCCATATTATCACTACTTTCACTACTAGATCAACTTCCAGTGTAAAACCTTGCCATAAAAATGAACACTAACAAAATTAAACATTTCAGGTTAACAACTGTTTCAGAGCAGCAAAACCCTCTACTGAATCTTTTGATAATGCAGGCTGTACGATACCCAAATCAGCAGTACACATGCGTGTCTGTCTGCGCATGTTAACGCTACAGACGCACACAAATTCTGCACAGAAGGAACACTGCACACAAGTGACACATCCTGCAGCAGAGCTCCTTGCCTTTGGGGAGTTTTTTTTCCCCCTTTTAGTCTGTAACAGTGTAAATGTATTAACCATCAGGATGCAATGCAAACCCCATCTTTTTCTCTGCAGCCAGGCAGGACATGACTGATGTGTGAGGCTCAGCAAAAGATTTGGGGTCTAGTGGGGATTTATTCCATTAGGACAATGCTGCAAAATACTTGATAAGACTGTTTATTATAGCAATACATTTCTAAGCTATTGCCAAGGATGTCTGGGCCAATCAAATTATATAAATAAATCGCAACAGGCGTCCAACCTATGACTTGACAATTTTGGACCGAAGTGAGCATATGAGGTTTACAGGCTGATTGCATCCAGGAGAGGAAGGAAGGAAAATATTCTTTTAAGTAATAGTGACTGAGGCAGAAGTCATACCCTTTCAATTCATGATCAGCTGATGAAAACTGATGGCACAGCATACAACCAAGCATCATTAATCCCAGCCAGTTACTTATCTCCAGTGTATGCCCTGTGCTTTAACCGTTATTGCTGTTCTAAAAGGAAAATTAAATAAAACCCGGAGGGATATGGATTTTTGTAATGGCTTATCCAGCTTCGGTTGACACAAGCCCTGTGCAGGATATTTCTAGAGACTTAACATCTTACAGACAAAACCATAGATGATAGGGATGGATGATATCTGCTAAGCCATCTGTTCTATTTCATTGCCAAGGCAAAACTATTCCTACTGCATATTTATTTGACTTTTACATTAGTTTTAAATACTCCAGTGGGTGGAGCTTCCACTATTCCCCTGGGGAGGTTGGACTCACTACAGAATACTTTTCACTGGCAAGATATTTTTCCTGGTGTTCAGCTTAAACTTCCCCTTTTTAATTTCACCCTATGACCTTCATCGTCCTCTATTTGTGCATGTGCAAGTTGCCATGTTTCAGCACACAGGCAAAAGAAGCTGTACACATCAAGGACTGTTATGTAAATAGGTTTTAAAAGAGTAAAGAGTGCATACACAGAGGGTCTCAGAGAAAATAGCATCTACTCTCCTCCTAGAGAATGTCAGGACAGTGAAGTCTTATGTTTCTGAGGTACAGGCTACAATTATTGCAGTGTTACCCAAAATTTCTAGTAGGAGGGGACAGACAACAGTTTCAGAACACCAACTGTTTCTTTCATCCGTCTGAAAGCAGCAGCAGCAGCAACTTGTTTCTAGGCCAGAAGCTCTGCAGAGGCACAGTAGGCAATGTACCTCCAGTTCTCCTCTGCTTGTGGAAGATGGAGCCAGAGAGGCTGCAGAGACGGAGGAGAGCTGGATGCCGTCTCCCCAGTCATCAGCCAACCTTAACTTAGCACAGACTAACAACTGACCCAGTGTCACACTTTCCACCTGATGCTCAGACAGGTTCAGAATCACACAGCAAGCCTAGCATAATTGCTAGTCTGTGTGAAACTCTCAGGCTAGCATTTTAGTGTACCCTTTTTGTTTTCGATTGTTACATGTCCATATTCCTTGAATTTGGAGTGCTGGTAGAAGGATACTGTGTATACAGTTTTGTACTTCTGTATATCTGCACTTGGCTACATTTTGCTCTCCTCAAAACTGATTAAGATCTGACATCTTTAATGCTTTCCTTTTAGCATCTTTCTTTATGCATAGGTTGCTCTCCAATGTAAAAGACTGTTCTGTAATTAGGTTAACAGCAAGTTTTTTTTTTCACTTAATCAGCCTCCCACATCCTTACTAATTTGGAGATTAGGTTAACTGAAGTTAGTCGAAGTTAATCCATTACAAAATTCAATGTCTATTTTTGCCCTGGTTTTAATAAGAGTAGAAGAACCCTTCTATGTAGTTAAATCTCATTGAACTTGTATATCTAAGTAACTTGCAAATTTAACAGCAACTTGTTCATAATTGATCACTTTTCTTCACTTTTCTACATAGCCTAAGGTTGGGGTTTTTTGTGGGTTTTTTGTTTTTCTCCCCCCCCCCCCCCAGCATGAAGCTGACATTTAATTTCAGGCAATTTCACTACAAATTGCTGCTTTCACAATTTCTCACTCCAATGGGAACATTACTTGTTTTCAAGGAAGGCAGTGGCCCATAGCAATACTGAGAAATATCATTAGCAGAGGCATAAAGTTGATATATATATTTTTAACAGTTTACTACTGCATTTAGGTACCATGCACAGAGTCTCCATAAAAATCCTAGGAATCTGGGACAGTTATTGTCTCCGATGAGATTCCATAAGATTCAGTGGTACATTCTGGCTAATCTAGAAATAGATTTGCAGTCACAGGTCATTTATAAAAACTATTGTCTCAACTTTTCTATTGCCTTTACAAACAAAAATCTGGTAACGGCATCCTCTCTTCTGTTCACATCTCCCTCGTTTCCTGACTAGTTCAGAATAGTCAGAATAACAGAAACGTTAAATACCATAAGTCCAAGAACAGAAGTCTGAAAGCTTCCCCTATAAACAATGGCATTTTATGACCTATCAACTATTTTAAATCCTTTCACTGTATACATTTGATTTTGTATCACACTGCTTTCTTTACCAAAATATCACACGGGACCAAGTCATTGCGCTACATAATGCCTTGCCCGTAGCATTAATAGTACTCGGCTACACGGATCAGGAGAAGGAAAACTTTAAAACTCCCGTGACCAACAATTAGTTTAGGAAGCACCCACCTATGACAGCCAAGTAGCGCAGCGCGAGGCCGCTCTCTGCGCTCCCCGCTCCAGCCGGGCAGGCAGCCGCTAGATGGCCCTCGCGTCCCGCCGGCGGGGAAGCCCTCGGCAGCCCGCAGCGGGCGCGTCCTCGGGCCGAACTTCCACCGCTTTGTAACAGGTCTCCAACTTTGTTTAGAGACAAAGGGATCACMGCTGTCTCGCTCATACATAGCTGGAAGCTGACAAGGTGTACTGGGAAGTATCCCGAAATACTTCTGCTCCCGCACGGTTCCCTTGACTCCGGCATCCGACTGGTCCAACACCGCAGCGGGGCCTCTGCCCCGCGGTCACTGATGCGCAGCTGTAAGTTAAGCTTTCTCTCTTCTCCCTGTCACTGCGAGAGTTTGTTTGACACACTATGACCAAAGCACCTAAGATCTGTAAGTGATATTAACTTGGAAATGAACTAATCAATCCAGTGATCACTTGTTACCTGATTACACATTACCTAGTCACAGGCTCAATAATTAACTGTTCTTTTTGTCTGGGTGTATGAATTGGCCAGTTGGTATCTAAGTAAGGTCAAAATAAACACTGCATCTAGACAGAACTCGGGAGGTGTGGGAGGATAAACCAGGGATACAACAGAGATGGGACAAGGACCACTGACAACTGTTTCAGGCTCATGGGAATATGAACTTTTGGAGTAGGACCATTTTCCCCTCTTTAGGGTGGCAATGCACTTGCCTTCTATTTTCCCCCCAAATCAATGCTGTAAGCATCCCCCCCGGCAGCTCTCTTCTGCCATACAAAGCAAGCACTTTTTAATGGAAAATGAGAAGCAGAACACACTAGAAGAAGTAGAGGGGTGAGCGCAGGCAGGTAGTGAAGGTGGGAGGAACAGGAAGATCCTGAAGCAGTGGGGTTTTCCAGGGCTGTCACTATTGCTGAATCCTGGAGGAGCCCTCTCCCTAACCTGGCTGCTGCGGGGACACTGAGATGTCAGGGAGGCCGTAACAAAGACGAGGGTAGCTGAAATGATTGCATTGGGCAGGCACAGAGCACACCTCTGTAGGAAAACACATTCCATTGCCCTCAGCAGTCAGAAAGGAATGTGGTTTTAAATTAGATTTTGGGGCATAAAACTATGAAGACAGGAAAAGTTCCTGTTTGCTAAGTGCCATAAGCTGAGCTGATTGAACAAATTCTCTGCAATCTTTACAGGTGACAGGCTGCAAGCAAAGTACCAAACAAGAGAGACAATTCACTTACACTAGCACAGAATTTCCTAAGTTTTCACTAGCAAGTACCGAGAAGAACCAGATGACCCTTTAAGAGAGCATCTGTACACGAATCCAAATGCAGTCAGGAACATTTCTTCTGCCTTTATTAGAAAACTGCCCCCATTAAGTAACCAGTATTTCTCATTCACCTGAACTGATACTTATAATAGCTTTCGATAAGCTGCTGAAAAAGTCTGCAACATTTGGAACAATCCTGTACACTCTCATCACTGTTGTTTGTTAAAAGGAGTCATACTCATTAATTTTTAAAGACAGTTCTAAAACTAGTAACATACTGTCTTCACATAGACGTTGTTATTTGGTGTGCACAATGCTATCTATTCAAAGCTGTAAGACCTTTTAGTTTATTCTTAAAACATTTATATGCATGCTCACATACAAATATTATCCAATTAAAGAGAGTCCAGTAGGAAAAACTAAAAATCACTGGAGGTCTAGAAAAAAATATCTTTGAGGAATGATTAACTGGGATCAGTTAGTCTAAAGACTAAGAGAATGAGGTGGCAGCCTGCCAGATTTTAAATACATAAAAATTTTCCACAAGTGCAAATGGACGACTAACCTCTGTAGGCAGAGTAGATGGAATAAGAAGTGATGGACTTAAATTGCAAAAAGAGAATTTTAGGGATTTTAGTGGTAAGGATAGCAAAGTGCTAGGATGGATGGCCTGAAGAACTTGCAAGTCTTCACCCACAAAGATCTTTACAAACAAGTTAAAAATGTTTCTAGGATGACCTTGCATACTCATTATGATTGAAGGTACAACAATATATTAGATGACTTTTCTGTCATCTTTTCTGTTACATGATTTTATGCAACACTAAGATTTTTGTGATATTGCAAGTTTCATAAAATATAAGTTTGTAGATCGTGTTGGCTGATCCCTAATGGAACACACAGCAGCTTTTCCCCTATGTCCAGTCATGCTATAACCCTACGGGAACACTCATTTCTCATGGACTTTTGCCATTTCTCCTTCCACACCTGGCAGAATCCAGAAAGGCAGAGGCAGGTTCCAAAAAAGTGAAAGAAAAATAGTACCCAAGTTCCAGGAATCACCTATGTTTAAGAATGAGCAAAAACTCAACAGACTCAGAAGTGGTTCACCTTCCCCAAAATCTGCGTTTCAAAGTTGCTTCTACATTCTTGGAGATTAAAGAAAACTAAAACGTAATTAAGTGGATGTTCCCATCATTCACATGATGTGTGAAGACTTGAGACAGAAAAATGCCGTCTGGCACAGAAAGAGGGTGCAGATGCCCTTGACCCACAGGAAAACCTTCAACTTCACCTCCTAAACTGCTATTAGGTTAAGCGTTTAATCTCCTACAAGATGTGAGTTATGAGCACCCTGGACTCACTTTTTTAATTTTTTTTTAAGGTAGATGGAAGGAACAGCACATCATAGCACTGATCACCCAGACCTTATTAGAAACCATGGTTTCATATGTAAAATACAATAATTTGTCTATTAAAAAACATCCTGTAATTCTGCAGAGAAGTGCACTCTAGTTGTGTGGATAACATGGGAAGTTTACCTCAGAGCCTGTCCTGACCAAGCAGCTTTCTCTTCTGATCTCCCGTAACTTTCAGCTCCCCAGCAGCCCCCCTGCCCCCCGATCCCCCCATTCTTCTGGTTATGATTTTGTGTGGTGCTTAGTTGCCGGCTGGGATTAAACCACAACACTGAGTTAGCAGAGACTGAGTTAGCTCAGGACTTAATCGTTAAGTACTAGCACTTTCAGAGAAAGAAGCACACCATTTGCAGTGCATGTTCTGTACCGTAAATTGGGGTAAATGTTATTTCACAAAATACCTCTATGACATGAATTCCATTTCATGGAGAGAAATAAACACCCGCACAGCTGCCATTCACTCATTTTGCACTATTCTGGATTCTCAAGAATGAGTGAACAAAACAGTTTATTTTCTGCTGATGCAGACTTTCTGGGTTTGCTTAAATAAACATTTAACCGTGCCTGGCAGGGTGGGGCTGAAGTTTGGTTTTTCTAAACATCTCATATTGTCATTCTGAAACTTACAGGCGTGATCAACTTTGCAGGATTTCCCTTTCATGCTGGGAGCAACGACTGAGCCAGCATGCAAGGAGCAGCACAGGAAAAATTAAGAAGTGCAACAATCATTCATTTTTCACCACAGTTCCAACACCACTCCCATGCAAATTGGTGGTAAATCTTTCATTGACAGCAAGAGTTCAAGGTCTGACCCAGAGCCAGCCTCAATATATTAGGCTGTGACCACTGAGAGGGTCAGATGCAGGTCTGGTATAAGTGGGCTGAACTTTTAACAACTTTGATAGAATTTCCACCACCTTTTGCCAGGAACAAATTTGATCTGAGCATAGGATCTGCATTAAATAAGTATTGTCCCTGTACAACTCTTGCAGTCTCCTTTCTGCCTTATGATGCTTTCTATTCATAGTCCCATTGCCAATTAACTGTTGTATAACAAAGATTAAGCAAACGTGCCTTTTAGAAATCAACCAGCAGGATCCTGTGACAGACTACTCAACAAGGAGTAACAGGGAATGATGCCTGACGTGCTTAAAAAACCAAACCAAAACAACAAAACAAAACCCTTAAGAAAAGCAAGACAAAAAGCACGAATTTTCATCCTTCTCCAGAGAAGACAAGTAAACAGTGTAATTTCAGCTTCCCCAGCAGTTTACATATAAAAGCTCTCTTTTGAAATACAGACAGCAACCACAAACGGAACTGTAGTAATGTCTCTGCAATCAAAACAGTTCTGGGTACATCTGCATGCCTGGGGGCAGATAAATTAGAGTATCTAGAGCTGGCAGGATGCAAGACAGATCAAGTCCAGACACCAGCTAGCCACGGTAGCACTGCTGAAACTAGTACGCCACACAAAATATGGTACATTAGCTTAGGCTGCCTTGTGGTTACCCAGCTATACAGCTTTCAGGCTCAGATGACCAGGTCAAAGCACAGAGGAGATGTGTCTGCACTTGACATACCTTCCACGTGAAAGGTAAATTAAAATCAAACACAAACCTCCAGAAACATGTAGCTACAAATGGAAACAAGAAGGGCAGCCTGTTCTTCTGGTCTCCTTTTGCTTTTCATCTCACTTTTTCTTACAAACTTCACTTTTGCGAATTCACAGGATACTGTGGCAGCATTTTAAAGATTGCTAGGATCAAGGCAGACACAAATCCAAACCTTCTTCCTAAATCCACGCTCATTTAACTCAAATGCAAATGCGCACACAGCCATTCAGAATGAGGAATCAAAGGCAAATGACTGACAGTGTTTACATTCTCCTCTCATGTATCATCAGCGACAGAAACTGCTGTACCTCAACCACAACTAGTCAAACAGGCCAGACATTTCTTTGTAATGGACACAGCAATAACATACAACCTGCATGAGTGTGACTGAACCCCTGAGTATCATTCTGACAACATGGGAATCCATTTATGAACCCCTTATGMATTATGTTTGAGCCCATCTCTGTGAGACCAAAACTTTATTTAAATTGCAGGGCTTGTCTGAGTCCTCCACTACCTTCACCTTCATCTAAAATTCCAAGTCTAACAGCATGGGTAACAGCAGAGTATTACCAACCTTTAAGGGCTGTCAATTTAAACAGAGTATTTCCGGGCCAGCATGCCATGTGCCAAAGAGGGTCACAGTCACAGACCAAAGCCAGCTCAGCAGCCAGCTACCCTGGGATAGAACCGAGCAGAAACTTAAGACATGTTTGTTTCTACCTTCATGTAAGGAGTTTGTATTTTGACATCCTTTCCACTCCTACAGCACAACAAATTGTAGGGATTACAGTGTTCCYTGAATCTGCAGGTTTTGCAAGCTTTTTAAATTCAATGCAAAGTATGTGTCAGACATAAAATGCCATAGGCTTCATTGATTATGTCATCAAAACACTGAACATGCTAAAGCCATCATTGTACTAGCTCCAAAACCCAGGCAGAACATGGACCTGCTTGATGTATCCAGGCAATGCATGAGCATTGAGGTGACAAGCTTTTTTCAGTTCTCTGGCTCTGAATAGGAGGTCTCATGCATGCAATTATATCAGTGAAAATCCTACTTCTGATTTGTGGGAACTCCTCCACTTTCAGTTTCATTAAATTATTGCCAGATTATGATCACAATGAGGAAACTCAGTTAAGGCATTGCAGTTGATTGATGGAGGGGGGGAGAACTCATGCTGGTGGTTAGACTGCCATTATTTTGTGGTTAATATTGTTTCTTTTCTGACTCATTGTATTATAACAATGACATTCATTTAGAAGGGAAGAAGAAGTTTTATTAGGTTGATTTCCCATAACAGAAAGAGAGTAGAGGCCACACACAAGGCTAAGGCTGCAAGTGACACATACCAAAATGCCTTTAAACACAGCTAAAAATGCTTTGCTATTTGTTCCACTTTGCTCTGAAGACAAGTGTGGTTCAGAGCCATACTAACCTCATTTCGTGCAGGGACCCAGTCAAACAGGTCAAAAAGCACAACCTCTAGGAATACTTATGCTTTCTCCAGTGTACCTGAACGGATTGGTTTGTTTGCAGTCCCTTCTATCCCTGCAAATAAACACTCTGATGAAATGAACAAGTCCCAAGGACACTTCTTCAGGAAGAAAGATCAAAACTCTGGTTATTTTATCAACAAAGTATCTGCATAAATGCACACAAGATCAACAGAGGCCGGTGTGAAGGCTGCTTGATAACCTGCATGAGAAAGCTGGGTCCTCTGCCTGAATAAGCATTAGTTCCTATCATAATTCCCAAGGTGTCAAGCTGGGGTGGTACCGACCTGTCCTGTGCCTTGTGTCTTTAATAGCCTGTTCCCGAAAGGATGCCCACAGGTGGATCGCAGACAATACTAAGGTAAGTTTGGAGGACTACAGTAAAGGCAAGACTGAAATAAGCGCTTTGTCCATGACCTGTGCCACAGCTTTTGCACTTGTGCTCAGTGGATTTTGTAATTAAACTCCAGCTACCAAGACTTTGTCAGTTCAGGCTTTAATTTCACACAGCATCGTCTACTCTCATCACACTTCAGCAGGGGAAGTATCTTGCAGCCACACATACTTACACAAGCACACAAACACACCACAACTACTGTAGGTCTACACCGTTCCCACACAAACACCACAGCCCCCCATACCGTGAGGGGAGAAATCAAGCTAGACCCAAGGTCCTCCTTCCTCTTGGACACACCCCCCAAGGGACACTGCCCCGCCTCACCCAGCTTCCCCGTGCTGGGACTCAGCCCTACCCGCTCTCCCTCCTTACCACCTCAGGGGTGCAGGTTTCCCCGCTGACTGCCCTGCACCTCAGGCGGAGGCTTTCTCAGCTCCCGCCTCCCTCCCGGCAGCGCCCACGCTGAGCTACACCCAGAGCATGGCAGGTTTGGGGGCTCTTTTTGGCGGGCCCTCGGCCACACTGCCTCGTACAGCCGGCTGCAGAGTCAGTGCTGCTTCAGCTAAGTGAAAATAAAAATCGAGATTTCAACAAAAATCCTTTCATAAACAATCCGAGACCTGCAATGCACTTCTGAAAAGAAAAAAACAAACAAACAAACAAAAAAACCAACAAAAAAACAAACTTCTGGTTGCTTTCACATTGCCTCAAAAGCTCACCCAGGGTTGCTTGTTTGTACTGAGAGAAGCTGCCAGGTGGCTGGAGGTGTCCGGGGGCGGGAGGGGACACACCTTGCTGCCACCTGAGGAGCGGCGGGGTCGGTCAGGCCCGCAGGGAGCTCTGGCTGGGCCTCGACCTCTCCCGAGGACACGCCTGTCCCCTCAAGCCCGCCGGTTTCCTCACCGCGCTTTAAAGGCTGTGTCTGCTTTAAGGTGGGCGATTTGGTGCCCCTGGTGAAATAACTAGCGGTAAATAGAAGCGYTGAAGTACTTCCCAACAAAAATACTGACTCTGTGAAGGCCTGGCCTGTTTTACAGCTGCTGCGCTTAAATTCTCACCTTTAAGGTTCAGGCTTAACACCCATTAAGCCAGCACTCATGGAGGCTGAACGGCATTTCACGCTTTCTGAGACGCTGGTTTAACCTTGAGAGCTGCGAACGCCGGCGGGGGGCTGTGAGGTGAGGGGCGGGGGTGGAGGCTGCGGCGGCAGGCAGGCACCCGCTCGCCCCCGCCGCTGCTGCTTCTTACTGCAGGACCTTTAAACTTCCCTCCCCGTTACAGCACACGCTTTTTATTCATTTACTTATTACCAAGATAAAAGTGGTTTTCAGTTCGTTCTTTTTTTTTTTTTTTTTTTTTTTTTTTTTTTTTTTGTTGGTTTGGTGTTTTTTTTGTTTCTGTCCCCCGCTGCTGCGCTCGGTGAGCTCGGGGCTCCCCTCCCCGCGGTGCCGCCCGCCCTCCCGCCCGTCCCGGCTGCAGGGGCGGCCGCTGCCCTTCGCCCCGCCAGCTCGACCCCGGCAGCAAACCCAGACAGAACACGGCGGGAGGGAAGCGGAGGGGAAGGGAAACGCGGCGCAGGAAAAGCCGGGCCGGCAGGAAAACCTGGGGCAGCGCAGGAACGGCACACAGGAAGGGGGCCGGGGGCGAGGGCAGCGGGAGCGGTTTCAGTGGCCTCGAAAAGGGCCTGGGGAGGAAGAGAGGGTGGTTTTCGCCTCAGAATGAGCAACTCGGAGCCACTCCTAATCTTTCTGACGGCTGAGAGCCGTCGTTCCCCGAAGGTGGAGTGGCCCGGGTGAGGGGCGCTGAGACCCCCGCTCTCCCCAGCGCCCCCGCAGCCGGCAAACGCCCGTCCACGGCCATTTTGTTTCGAGGTGGGCGGTGGTGGTGTGGGGCTTGGGGTGCTGTAGGAAAGATGTTCTGTATTTAAACATGAGTCGTGCTTCTTAAAAGAAATAAGAGGGAAAAAAAAACTTAATTATATTCTAGAATACTGAGGTACTTTGAGTCTTCAAGCATCAAAATTAAGGTAAATCTTAAATACTTCAAATGTTTTAACTGGTTCTGGTTTCTATAGGCAGAGACTGCTTTTTGGCTGGCGCTTTAAAAACTTCTTTCTGTATCACCCAGCACACTTCCATAGCCTAGCTGCTAGGCTGAATATTGTGTTCCCCATTCTCGTCTCTCTGGTGGGAAAAGGCTTTGCTCACTGAGCCTTTTATGTGAGTTCATCCCATTAAAGCGCCTTGCTTTGTTGTCCTCTGAACCCTCTTTAATGCCTCCGCATTTTTCAGCAAGTTTAGTGAAAAGCAAAACTTCACCCTGTATCATTAAAGAGTCCTGACTAGAGCCACTTCCACTGATGAACCATTTCAAGTTAAAAGATTCAGTATTCCTTCACTATCACCTCAATTGTGCAGACAAGTTCCTCTCCCTCACGCCTATGTTACTTATGAGAAAAATAAAACTACTTTCGCATGGGAAATGGACAGCCTCTGAGATGAAAGTTAATCTTAAAGATTTCCTCAAGCAACATTTGCAATATGACGTATAAAAACAGTAAGAGAGCTGATGAAATGCAAAATGTATTAAATTTCGAAGACCAGAAAAAAAAAGAAAAAGTTGTTAACACTGTTTGGAACAGAGTTGTAGGCTGCTTTGAAGTAACATCTCTGTGCCAACGTAAAAGATTTGTTCAAAAGGTGCATTGATCAAATAACCCTGATCAGAGAGAGAAACTACACACCAGCTACAAGCAATTTCTTATCTTGCGCCTAAACCAGCAGTAGAAGTGGGAGTTGTGATGGAAATAAAATCATCTAAAAGTGCCTGGTGTTTGGGAAACGGCTCACATGTATTCCTTGTGCAACAGGCATCTGAATGGTCACCAGATTAGAAGAAATCGTTAGACCATAGTTATGTCTTCCCTGAAAGCAAGAAAGATAAAAATGCAGACTTTGGTGAGTTGTTTTTCAATAATAACACCTCTTCAGAATGTGTTTTTCAGCCAAGATCACGATCCTTCTTCCAACCACAAGGATAGAGTTGCACATACTACTAGAAATTATTTTTTTTTCTCCCACCTTACAGTAACTGTGATACAGCAGCATCCAGCTCATCAAAGCACAAGGAAATATTGCAAGTAGCTAGGCAATAAATGACCTGGCAGACCATCTCCCATATTCAAAATGCCACAGATACCAGCTTTTTGAATAGTACCACAAAATTCAAAATACTCACTTGTAAACATCCTTGTGTATATATTTTTTATATATATATATATCTTTGTGGGAAGGTGAGAATTCATGAGACCTTGCCCAGAGTTGGTCAGGAAGGAACTGCAGATCTAAGGATAGAGTTCACAAGTGAAAATCCTCAGCTGTGTGTCAGTATTACCAGAGAGTATTCCTTCCCTTCATTTCAAGTGGAAAATATCAGACTGTAGTCCAACCCCCCCACCAATCCCAAATTGTCCCTGAAACCTGTTCTCCCGTACACTTTCAGTCAAAATCTTGTGCCAAATCCAATTTTCACATAATGAAAATTGTTACTGCACTTTCACTGTAACCACATAAATTCTATTTCTATTGCTTATAGCAATTCACTTCCCCATCTTCACATTATACAACTGTAGGTGCTCGATACAGGCAAGAATTTGTCTGAGACAGTATTCCAGTAATTTATACCAGTGTCCTGCTAAGTCTTGGCTTATGCCAAGTGTATCTATGCTTAAGAGAGCAAAACTACCTTCAGCAGACAGCTCAGGTCAGCACCAGAAAGTGTCAGCTGTCAGCTATGATTCAAACCACAGATTTTTCCCAGCTAGTGATACTGCTTTCATTGATGATTTCATGGACCCTGGCAGATAATTTTAATCCAGTATTTATTCAGTGATTTCCCTCTAGCCTGTGTTTTCCAAATGTTCATTAGTTATCAAAAATTATGCAGTCTGTATTTTGAGCCTGCTTTTAGCTGAGAAGAGTGATTCCGAATAAACGCTGCAAATGCTACACACACATGTTAATATTTAATGTGGCTTTGGTCACGTGCGTTTCCAATGAGCTGTTTTGATGTATAGTTATTGTACCATGTATTTAAAAATGGATCTTCTCCAAGCAATCATTCACATAAGCTCAAAATAAATATTGGCCTTTGTATCAGGTTTCCATTATGCGACTACTAAACCAGGTTTGGTGGAAGGTTCACAGAGGGTTGACGGAGCTTTGTCAGCTCTGCTTTATTAGGACTTTTCCATGCCAGAGCATTCTGGGGTGTGGCTGATGGGATTTCCTGCCTTTTTGTCCTGTGAAGGTAGCACAGAGGGTCTGAGTGCAAGGAAATGGTTCCTACTTCACTCTCATATAAGATTTTTCGGTAGGGTAAGAGATCTGGCCATGCAGAGCTTTGCTTGGGGGTATGTTTGGAAACTGCTGCTTTGACACAACATCTCTCAGAATTTGTGGACGAGCAGGGGAGACACAAGGAATGCATCACCCTGTTCCTGCAGGGGAGAGGGTCCTTAACATTGTAATTCTCTTCAGTGGATCACATAAGTCTACACTAATTATGTTCCCAGCTTCCCCAAAAAACAATTTTTTTTTTTTAGTATCTTGATTTATATTAGATGCTTGAGTTTCAGATCTCTCTAGACACTTCTTATTTCAGCAGAAAACTTGTACTGGAACAAGTTAGCTGTACCACGTGTTCTGATACCTAGCTCCTGTGTGCAGACTGAATTTGATTACTGTTAATTATCATAGAAAATCCTGTGCATAGAGTAATAATTGAAGGGAGATTTCTTGACGTGATGCGATTCTTGCAGGCTGTGTAAAAAGAAATGAGGTTCTATCAGAATAAATTAGACGATAGAAAATGAGCAAACACTTTCCATCTGTAAATGCAAAGGTGGGATTAGAAAAGTTTGTGAAAGCAGATTATAGGAACTGAATTTAGATGGATTTTGTTTGTTTGTTTGTTTGTTTGTTTCTTAAATCCTTGAAGGTTCAGTTGTAGTTGGATTCATTTGGTTCTCCAAGAAAAACAGTATGGGGAATTATTGAAATACAATAGATGTTTTCCTGGGGAATTTTAGAACCCCATAAATGACAAAGCCTGTCCTTGGGGAATTTCCAGCATTTCAGAGCTGAGTAGGTTACATAGCTCTGGTCTACATATCCACATTTTTGGATGCTTTGTCAATCTGATCCTTTTTACAACATCTGATAATGCCTCAGCCCATACAAAACGCAATCAGTATTGAGATCTTCAAGGCCAAATTAGGAATTAGGAAATGTTGTAATTGGGCAATCCCTGTATTTCTTAGTTGACAGAGTAAGAAAAGGATGGATAACAGTATTTTTATGTTTTTATGTCCCCTAGTTTTGGTCCTGGCTGCCTGCATTGTACACCAAGCCCAAGGTTTGTTCCTGCTGAGCTGTCTGTAGGGCATTCTGGCTGCCGCCCCTCTGTTGCCCAATATACACCCTGCTATACCTGGGTCTCACACAGGCATACCTAGTCAGGGAGTTGCCAGAGGAGCAACAGACAGATTTTATTATCATTTTCCATCCCTGTTCTATTCCTTACGCTGGAAGAACAGCTAGGAAAAAGAACATAAATCAAAGGGCCGGGTTACTCTGGATAATTCAGGCTATTTTATTTCACATTTGGTATAATGCACCTTTTCAGTTCTCAGTTCATTTTCTCTGCCCGTTTGTCACAAGGCCAATAACAGGACAAAGCTGCATGCCCTTTCGGTGCGTACAGAAGGCAGTCTGGGGCCTGGGAAGGGTGGTTTCTACATTGCACTCTTCAAAACTGTGCACTACACATCTGGCCTAACCTGCTGGTGTATGGTGATTGCATGTCCGTGGCCAAGGAGCTGCAGAGTTCCCCCATAGGCAGTGAAGAGCAGTACAAATGGTCTGTCTTATTTTTTTCCCAGCAGGAACCCTTACTTTTATTATTGTTATTATTTTATTACAGTTATTGTTCCCTGTCTGAATCTTGTCTACATGCATAGATGTGGCCTGTCTATGGAGGAAACAGATTTCAGTCATCTTGATCAAGAGCATAGGAAACGCTTCCCATGGCCCAGTGCCACACACTGATGTTTGCATTTCTTTTACTGCGTGAATTACGTAGGGCTTTGAGTTCCCTACCAAAACTGGGCTCCCATCACACAGTCACCTCCATAGGGGGAAACAGTCATTTTCCACAAAGGCCCACAGAACAATGAGACAAGATAGATAAGCGAGGGATACAGAAACAAAGGCAAAGTGAAGGGAAGTGACTCACCTGTGGGCTATCAGCTATGAATACGCAAAGGCTAGTGGTAGTCAGGAGGGGCCAGTGACACAGCTATGCTGTGACATAGCTCGTCCCTTGTCACAGGATCTCAGACCCATGTGGGACAAACAACCTTAATGCCCGTAAGGTTTCAAGAGGGGAAGGGCCCTCGTCCTTTGGATAAAAACACCCCTACAAATTCAGACGTTCCCACACATTGCCTCGTCCCCGTACATTACCTTTATGCCTTACTGGTAGCATGTTGAGGGCTTAACTTGGACTTTCATGGGTTATATACTTCTGGTGTTCTGCACAGAAGTGACTTTATCCCTGGGACAAAGCAGCGCTTTCCCTCATGACTGTCAGCACCCGGCGTAAACCATCCCTGCCCAAATGAAGGCCTGAGCCAAGAGAGACTTTATCTTGTGCGCAAATACAGATTTGACATTTTTTCCAGCCCTGCTCAGGTCACTAATTAAAAGCCTAGGAAGTGAGCACACATGAAATCATTCCTTCCGTACAGGCAGACAGATGGAGAGAAATTCCAGCCTGTTTCCACTCTTTTGTCTTTGGGGCATTTTTGGAATTTCCTTCAGGAAGTGAGGTTATGACCCAGAGCCTTCCTCGGTGAGTAGGCTCTCGTTTCCCACAGTAAACCTTGCACAACGATGACATAGAGTACAAGAAGGTGAGGTTTATCTTCACACTCCAACTGCATCCTGTACGAGCTCCATGGAACTTAAAAGTAATACCGAGAGGGAATGGCCGCAAGAGAGGAAATGGAAGTTAAGCCTTTGGAAGAAGAAACGCAGTACCTATTCAACTACACTGCCATGGTCTTTGCTGGTGGGCCCAACGGAGCTGCAGCAGTTATGTAGCTGAGGCCACCATTCTACGTTTCATAACCTTCCCTGGTGTTTGCAATAAGCTAAGAATTAAACTTACGAATTATTTCACTTATTCTACTCTAGACAGTCATGGTAAAACTGGCAGGCATCTGTTTTTTCTTCCATTTGTACTTCATTAGCTGTTGGAGAAAAATCGCTACTGTAGAGATTCTTTTAATGCCATTTCATCGATACAGCATGTGCTGATGAAAGATTATATTCTAGCATTCATTTTGTATTTTACATGATCCTGTAAGTGGCATTATGCATCTTATGTCCCCGCAGAATTGGCTTAATCCCAGCATGTACTGAAATCAAGGAATTCTTTCACTGACTTCTGTCAACAAGAAACCACACCTGGCATGAAACCCCCACAATAGTACAAAACTACTAGCAATCTGGTAACAGAATCTTTAAAAAAATCAGTTTATTAATGTTTAGAAGTCAATAAAGCTATGTGCAAATTGAACAATAAAAGTCAGAAACATTTTAAATACTATTTTTTAAACCAGAAAAAAAAAAATCAGTTTAATTGCACTGGAAATTTTACTACAAAGACAATAAATTTTCTTTACAAAATACCACTTCTAGGAATTGCCAATAACTGTAACTCAGTCAATTGTTCTCAGCTATCCCAGATATACCACTTTTGTTATAGTAATACTCTAGGTGCATGAAGACTCCTGCATCTTATTAACTTATTTACATTGTACACATTCAACCCCATTAGCACAGGTTAGAAAAACAGAGGAGTAAAAATGATGCTGTAAAACAAATACATTCAATTTAATGACAGGTACTTCTTCCATGAACTGATAAAATACAGACATGTTTGCTGAAATTATAAACATTAATAAAATGTGCCAAAATATATTGCATTTTGTTATGGAAGTGCATTTGTCTATAGTCATTTCACTTCAACCTTCCTTTTATTTTTCTGAAACTCAAGGAATTCGTTTCAGATTTTCCGACCGATCTTTACCTTTGGAAAGACTATGAACCTGACACTGAAATGCCCCTTTAGTTTTTAACTCTTCTTATTTAGGCAAAAATCCTACTGTTGTCAATAGCATCTTATACTGTTACATTTACTTTCAGTCATCTTAAAGAGAAATGACCTTTAGTTCTACCTTGCATTTGTCATGATAATGCAGTTTATTTAATGCTATAGAATAACAAGGCAATCAATGTATGGGGCCAAATGCAGCTCTGAGCTACTCCATAAAATCTGACGCAGTCAACGGAATTGTACAGGTGGAAGTAACTGCAGAATCTGGCTCATGGTCTTCAAATGTAACATGGACTGACAGCAAAATTCACAGCTATGATCTTGCTAAATAAAACCCCAACAGCTTTGGACTCTGCAAATAAAACCTTATGACAACTAAAAACTCTGGAAAGCGTTGCCAAATTATGGTTGTATGTGGTCTAAATTATATTTGTGTGATCTCTTTCCTTGTTATGTGCTAAACAAACGCTTCTGACCAACTATACCAGCGCTACCACTAAACTCAGTACAGAAAGATCTTTGTGTCAGTGGTTTGCTGCAAGTAAAGGAGAAAAAACTTCACATTCTTCTCACAGGGGAAAAAAAAAAAAAAGATTCATTCTCCCTCTCCCTCCTCCCCCTCTCTCTTTCTCTCACACACACCAGGCATCATTTCACCAAGGCATCAGTCTTTCAGAGTTACTAAGGAGATTTCAGGATATGAATGCGCCCGACAATCCTGAGCTGCCTCAGTGCAAAGACAAAACATGCTCCAGGGAAAAAGATTTTCAAGCCAGAACAGTCTGTCCCATTTCTTGAACTCCAGCCTCGCAAGTGCACTGTTTGCCTCATTAGAACTAATGCTACTTGCTCACTTAGCCCAACACTGCTGCCGTGAGCAGGAGGCATCTCAGCTCCCCGATTTCGGAGGAAGGCTCTGAAATGCACCCCCATGGTTACTCCTAAGAAGATGAGGTAACATTGCCCGAAGACATGATGGTTTCAGGACGGTCGCCTTCCTCCTTCTGTGGGTGGGAGGAGTTGTCAGACTTACTCCGGCTGAACTCCATCCCTCCGATGATCGGCCTCTTGAATTTGGTCCCAGAATCTGCCGGGGGACATTTGCAGCAGCACAGAATCTTGATGAAAGCTCTCCGCATCTCTTTGTTTGTCAAGGTGTAGATGATAGGGTTTGTGGCTGAATTGAGCACGGCCAGTACTAAGAAATATTCTGCTTTATAGAGGATTGAGCAGGTCTTCACTTTACAGCCCACATCCAGTAAAAGCAGGATGAACAGGGGAGCCCAGCAGGCGATGAAGGCACTCAGGACTATGATCACTGTCTTGAGCAAGGCTAGTGACTTTTCTGAGCTCCTAGTAGCTTTGGTAATGTTTTTCCGAAATGTCAGCCTGCGGCTCCTAGTCCTCACCATGGAGTAGATCCTGCAATAGAGGACAACAATAGATAGCAAAAGGCCAGTGAAAACGGTGGTGCAAAAGAGAATATAGTGCTTGTGGTAGAGAGGCAGCACGGTGGAGCAGTTGGACAAGAGGCTGATGCAGTTCCAGCCCATGATCGGGAGTCCCCCGAGTATCATGGAGATAACCCAGCAAGCACTGATCAGCAAGAAGGAGCGGAAGCTGTTGCTGCCATTGTGGAGTTTCATCTTCAACATGGTGATGTATCTCTCGATGGCAATGGCCAGCAAGCTGAACACAGAAGCTGACAAGGCAACAAACATGCTGCCTTCTCTTACAAACCACTGGGAGGGGGTGAGGCTATAGGTTTTGTGTCCAGATAGCAGGAGGTTGGCAGTGTAAGCCACACCAGCCAGCAAGTCTGAAAGAGCCAAGTTCCCAATGAAATAGTACATGGGTCTGTGAAACTTCTTGGTTTTCCAGATGGTGAGCAAGACAAAAATGTTCTCTAAGATTATAAAGCAGCAAATGATGATAAAAACCACCGACGTCACTTTTATTCCACTGTCCGCATTCTCATTTAGCTTTCCTGTGTAATTATAATGCTCTTTGATGACATAGTTGACATCAGTATTGGCGAGGTTGCTGATGACCTTCAGCGGGGCGGTGGTGCCGGAGCTCATGGTGCCCAGCTGGGCGCCGCTTCCCCAGCGGCCACCGGACGGTGACGCTGAGCGCAAACCCGGTGGCTGCCCCGCAGCTCCTTGGCCCCGCAGCCTGCCCAGCACTGCTGCACAGCCTCAGAAACCGCAGCCCTGAGAACAAGAGGCACAAAGCCCAGAGTTAAAAGACTAAAGGCAAACAATGTAACAAATGATAACTGTTTAAGATACTCTGCTAGTTTAACTGTATATCAGAGTCACAAATGTATTCACACAGGAATCAGTTTCATTCAGCTGTTAAAATACATTTAAGAGATGGTTACGCATATTCAATAGGTAAAGCTAGTAAGACAAAAAAAGTTCTGTCATGCAGAGCTGAACAGGTAAATTGGAGTTGGCAAGGACTGCATTACTGGACTCCTTCCAATGCGAAAGATCGCAAAGCTCCCCAGCAATAAGTTCTAGTGTATTTTTTTCTTCAGTAGGAAACATGCCTTGTAATGCAACAGCAGAGATTTAGAAAGGGAAAGGGCTTGATTTGATTTAACTGCAAATGCATGAAAGCCTGCACAGAAATTACTTGACAGGAGACCTGTATTCTCCTCCATTAATAAAGTCTGAATATGCTTTGGAAGGGGGCAGTTATGCAATTTACTGATGCCATCTTGAACAGTGGTGAATTCACTGATGTATATAAGCAAAAGATCATCTCAAAGCTGTAAACAGGAAAGGGGTGCCCTTGCTAAATAAAAGAAAGAACATGCTTTACAAAACCAGGAGCATGAAGAAGTTCAGAAAATCAAGAAAAATATGTAAATAAGCTAGATAGCAAGTCCATTCTGTGGGTCTGAAACAAAGAATGGCAAAAAAAATACCTTGCATTTGAAAAATTAGCACTGCAAGCTTTTGAAATGATTAAGGAATGCTGATATGGAGGAAACTCCCTTTACATATAAACACTTTCTAGTGGACATTTAAAGAGAATTAAAGATGTGAAATCACGCAAGGAAAGAACAGGCAGAGTTGTGAAATTACAACAAGCGGAGCAAAGCAGGAGGTGCGAGGCCAGTGGGCACGGCTCCTCGCTCTGCTCCCGGGCTCCAGCCCGCACCGCTCCTGTCCCGCAGCTCGCACTGCTCCCGCACCGCTCCTGTCCCGCACCGCCTCCGCCGGACGCGGCACCAAGCCGGGCACGGCGGGTCCCGGGCAGTCCCCTCGCCTCTTTTGTTTCGGGACCTGCGGGGGGACGCGCCGAGAGGCGAGCCGCGGCGCCGGTACTTCGCAGCAGCCCCAGGCTCCGCAGGGGCGGCCCCGCGGTGCGGTGCGGTGCGCGGCCGCGGCTCCCCGAGCCTTACCTCGCTCAAGCGCGGCGCGGAGCCCACATCGGCCCTGCGCATCTTGCGTGCCCACGGAGCAACTCCAGCGGCCGGGCCGCGGGCTCGGTGGTTTTAATGTTTCTGCAGCTGCTGCTCTCCACCCCGTTTCCGATTATTCCCTTCTAACTCCTCCCTGCTTGCGGCCACGGGGCGGCTCGTGTGAGGGACCTGTACGCCCAGCCCAGCCCAGCCCAGCCCAGCCCGGGCGCTCGCAGCGCCCCGCCGGCGGCCGGGGCATCCTCGCCGCCCCGCCCCGCCCGTCCCGTCCCGTCCCGTCGCCCGCCGGGAAGGGAGCAGCTGCGGGCGCTGCTGTGCCGCGGCTTTTATAGACCCCACAGGCCTGGGGAAGAAAGAGGGGCCGAAGCGGAAAGCCCAGGAAGGCGTGAGACGGGGAGCTCCCCCGCGGCACCCACCTCGCCTTGCCCGGCCGCGGGAGGCGGGAAGGGGGCCGCGGGAAGCCGGGCTCCGGCCGTCCCTGCGCTAGACGCCGCCGCCTCCCGCAGCCGGCACGCCGCTGGCCCCGCGGGAAGGCGGCCCTCGCCTCCCCCCAGGGAAGGAGGCCGCTCGCCTGGGGCCGCCCGGGGAAGCAGGTGTCGGCGGGGCTCGGCCAGCTCCGACCCTGGCCCCTGCGCCTCGGGGGTGCCGGTGAGCATCTCCCCCCCGTCCTTCTTACCCCTCTGAGTAGGCACAGCAGGGATAAGGCCAAAGGAAGCACCCTCTATGCCACCTCAGTCCTCGCTCTTGGGGGACATCATAAGTAATGCTTAAGGAATACCTAGAAGAGGCTCTTCCCTTTCCCCACTTTACCAAGCTGGGGCCGTGCAGAGGTGTGGTTTTGTCCTGGCAGGCCCGGTGGCTGCGGGAGCAATCGTGCAGGGTGCCACCCGCACTCGCGGCCTGCACCCTCCTGTGGCGCTGGGCAACTCACCAGCGGCTCTCCCAGCCAGAGCATGCACCGGCCCCTCGGGGCAAGGCCGGGTGCCAGCCAGCGCACCGGGAAGGCTGAAGTTAGCACTGGCCCATGGCCGATGGGAGAGTCACTTCATGCCGCTGTCAAAGCTGACCCTGTGTTGGTGTTTCCACATGCAAAAAAGTCTTTGAATGTTCAAAGGATGCTGTAAGATACCTACATGTTTGAAAATATGAAGAAAAGTTTTAAATTCATTTTTTAAAACAAAATTGGTAATGACAACTACTTACAGCACTATTATATAGAGACTGAGAAAGAAGTGAGTTTAGGTTTTGTAATTCCTTCTCTCTTCACACTTTTCAAAGAAAAACCATCTCAGTGTATGTGAAATGCTAACTCTGTTGGTAATCAAGTTGCGCTTACTGCAGAAACTTTCCTCTTCCTTCCTCGCTCTGTTCTCTTTTACCCCACTTCAAATTGAAATGCAAAAGAATATCACAATAGACCAGAGCTCAATATATTAGGTCTTTTAGTTCATAGCATCGCACCCGTCAATTAGCAGTAGCAGTTGTTATGGGGAAGCAGCTTTCCTCTGAAAGACGGTAAGAGTAACTCTACCCTCAGGAAGAGAGTCCCTCTCTTATTTATGCTAATAGTCATGCTTCAATTGCTCCACGCCTCTCCCAGAATGACTCAGATAAATTACACTGGCAAACAGACATTTACTCTTCCACCACAAAGCTAGAAACTTGAAAAGATGTTCAGCCTCCTGAGAGCCTGGAGGAAAATACAGCCGTTAAATTACAACTGTCAGAAAAGGCACGTAAGATAAATCACGCTTGAGGTTGACATATGCATCCCCTGCAACTGCCTGACATACCCTAGATATTTCAAGCTTTCCCCCTTATTTAGC
The DNA here is from genome assembly GCA_035582835.1 of Phoebastria nigripes. Taxonomy (NCBI): domain Eukaryota; kingdom Metazoa; phylum Chordata; class Aves; order Procellariiformes; family Diomedeidae; genus Phoebastria; species Phoebastria nigripes. The sequence continues at coordinate 392,623 of JAYKAV010002976.1, forward strand.
TCATTTATAGAAAATACTAAATAAAAGTGCATTTTCCCCCGGGAAATAATTCTGACATAATTTTAAGCAAGAGGAACATATTAAAGGAACGTGCTTTAATTAAAGGATAGAATGACTCAGGGTTTCAGCAGTCCGATGTACAGGCTTTCATGTTTAGGTTATTGGTTAACCAACTGAGAGGGCTCCAACTCAGAGATGTGACATCCAACAAATTATTTGTCAGAGGCTGTGTAAAATACCTGGGCAATTTCAGTTCCACTCCAAACGCTTGGGTATTTCTATCACCAAAAGCATCATCAAAATCAGATGACCACACACATTTATAGCCCTCTTGACAACTCAGCAGAGAGGAAACAAATACAGCTTCGTTCTTCCCAGGCAAATGAAGCCAGATCAGCTGGATTCGCACTGAAGGCTGTCTACAACCTCAGAGATGATAGGTTACCATGGCTCAGCTGCACAGGTTGTAGCCTGCTCACAAGGGCTGAAACACAGAGGTAAATTCAGGTTGTTCCAGCCAACTCTACCAAGAGTACGCTGGTAAGTGTTTAGTGAGGTGATTTACGCCAGGGTTATACTCCATCCCCACCAACAGATCAAGAACTCTTTTCTTAGTACCTCCCCAGCTGCCAGGTCCAGTGTTAAGGAAGCTTGTACTTCTGTGAAATACACTACAGAAATCCAGGGCATATATAGCTCCTTGGAGAACTCGACTCTGGAATTGCCTACACAATACAGAACCTCCTACAGAATAAGGAGAAAGGACAACACAATGTTATTGATGCACCATTTCAGAAATAACCAGAACGCAGGTCTCAGCTGAATGCCAGCAGGAGGGCTGCGCACATCATGACACCAAACTGATACGTAAGAGCCACTTGACCTGGGTAAACTGGTTAAAAAAAAATGTTTCTGCAACATGTCCACAAGCATAGAGGCAGACACTTTTGTTCACGGGGATCCTGAATATGGGTGTATGCTCTTAGATACTTGAGTTTTTAGGATGAGCAGAAACTCATGTTTTAGAGTCTGGCACAAAAAAAAAAAACAAACAACTGAAAGACTGCCCGTGACAACCAAAGTTCTTCTGGAACTTCCTATAAGAACTTAGTGTGGTGGGGATTTCAGAAACCTGGGTAGTCACAGGGCAATTTCCTTGCAGGAGAATGCTTTGATCTTGTCAGAAAAGAAGTTGCAAGCTGGGGTACTCCCAAAGCCTGCATACTAATAGATCGGTGGCCTCAGAGACCACCAGAAGACCGTACTCTCTTAGTGCTAGCACTGCTGGACAACTCACGATTGCATCAGAGGAGTGTCTGAACATTATCCATCTTGAAAAGATACAGAAAATCCCTGCAAGACAGATTAGCAAAGGATTTTTCTCCAACACATTACTCTTCTGCACCTTCAAAAATCTTGATATAAACAAAAAGTACTTTTATTCATCCTGACACAACTTAGGCCACAAACCAGAGCCATTCCTCCCCGATGTGCTAGGTCAAGACAGGAGATCCTTGAAACAGTACCAACAGAACAGGTTTGCTCACCAAGAAAGTACCAGGACTGGCCTGCAGAATCCCCCAAAATTCTCACAACTAGAAGAAATGTAAAAAACAGCGTAAAAAGTCAGATTCAGATTTCTGCTGCAATCCCGGAACAAATATTCCATATTTTGAGTAATTTTTCAAGATTTACATGCACTGTAGCACGCTCCTATCTGTGCCTTTGAGTAACTAGTACTTTTTGAAATCTGTAAGGAAACAAAACCAAACTAATTTGTTCAAATGGGTTAAAATGACACCTTAAATGAAGTACATGCAGGCAGAAGAAACAATTGTAATATTGTGAGATAGCTCAACCCACACTGGGAGAATATGCCAGACAGTGCTGAGAAAGCAGAGAGAATGCTGAAAGTAAGCATTTCTGTATCTGTAAGAAAGCAACAGAGAGTAAACTAAATGATTTTAATAATTTGTTAACATAACAGTAAATACAAGCCATCGATATTGATTTTTGATTAATATTTATTAGGTACTCTCAGAGTACCAAGAGAACAATTTAGATTTATTGTTCAGTTTAAAATGAATTCATGTTTCAGTTGCATTACTTTTGCAGTATAGAACAATCTGGTTTTAAATTATCCTTTCCACAGTGGATAGGTTAGATGAATTAATTTTCTGTTGATATTCATAGTGTTCAAAAATTCCGTATCTTCTTCCCTCAGATTAAAATCAAAAACCTGGTTTGGAGGGGGGAAAGAAAAAAAAAAAAAAAAAAAAAAAAAAAAAAAAGAAAAGTGATGAGAATATTGCAAAGACTAAAGCACACATATTTGTTTAGTATTAGCATTCTATTATTTAGGTAGTCTGTTTTTATTTTAAGTTCTTGATATTGATAAATTTAATATTAATTAAATGGCCTTTTTTGTTTTAAAAGGCTATCGTAAAAAGTTTGCTATATTCATTTTTGTGAGAATTTGTACTTTATTTTTAGATCGCAAAGCTGAACATAACATTAGGAAAAGCTTAACTCCAAGTGGAAAGAATTGAAGTAGTTGAGAAAGTGACATGCAATAGTTGTACTGGATATCATTGCGTCCAAAACCATAACACCCTTTAATATATCTAATCATGATATATGGTTTTTTCATATGTATTAAAATATAGCAGAAGTTCTACAGTAATGAAACTGTATAATGCAGCATTAGGAAACTTTTTGAAGGTTAATTTTTTATTCCAGTGATACAGATCAGTCAACTAAAGTCCTACTGTACGTTTTCTGCTAGGGTAAACTAAAGACATTAATAGACACGATAACTGAACTTAACACGCTATCCTGAAGAAACAGAAGTCTTAGATAGAAAATGCGCAATTATTCGGCAGATTACAGATATTACTTATCTGTAATACTGGGGGTGGGGGCGGGGGGAAGCAGTAAAATAACCATTTCCTGAAAAAAAACCAAAACAAAACCACCTGTGATAATTTTTCAGATTAATCAACGGTACTTGTATCTGGTTTATAAGGCATTCATGATAATCATGCAAAAATCGCACAAACCATGTGATATAAAATAGCTGGTTGCTGTTTCATTAATTTAAAGAGTCCACTAAATGTATTTTTTTCAACATCAGGAAAGTGAATTTATACCACAGTATATGCATGACCTTGACAGCTATGCTTCGGATTAATCTTCCACCACCTTTATACAGCACCCAAAGCAAGTGATTTACTGTAAATTCATCTTGGCAACATTATACTTATGGATATTCAATGGGATGAATCCAGGTCATGAAGAACCATTAGGAAAGAATGAATTCATAGAAAAAGGAAAACAGAACAAAACCACCCAACAATCTCTGCTCTCCTTGTTACCAGGAAACTGTGAAAGTAATCGTACACCACCACCACCACCCTCCATATTTCACAGCCAAATTATGAACTTTATACTAGTTCATTATACTGGAATTTTGAAGCCTCATCTAGAAAGTCCTGGAAATCTATTTTGCTGGAGAAAAAAATAGAGCAATCATTAACAGGATGATAATGCTGCTAACATGCTCTTGAATTTCCTATTGGTAGTTCAGCTACAGGATGGTTCTTAAAGGGCACTGGCTAGCAAAGTCACTATTAAGATCATAAATATTCCTCTTGGGCACAGTGATTGAGATCTGGTACAATGGATCTGTCCAAAGTTGCTTAGAGAAGCACATCCCATAATGTTGGCCATGCCGACAATGGTTTACAGAGTGAGATGTGCAATATCACTGGGAAGTAGTACCAGCATCATTGATTTAAATTCATTTCAGGCTTTGTGCTCCTCTTCCCGCCCCCCACCCCCCCGGCAACGGGTAGTGGCAAATTTTGGGGATAGTTCTCATGCTCTGGTCCCTTAGAAGTCATTACTATTCTATAATGTCCTGGCAGTTGTAATAAGTCCTATGTGATGCTCCAGATGGATAAGCAGCCATTCACAAAGACAAATAGTAAGGCCGCAGCATTTATATCATAAATATAACATAGGCTCACTACAAGGCAGTGCAAATACTTGATGTTTTCTTTCAGAAGTGCAGACATCTTAATGGAGGTTGCAAAAAGTGCCAAAAGATTAAGTACAGAAAAAGACGCCCAGCACAGCAACAAGAAAAATTGCCACAAGGTTGGCTTATCTGTTACTTGTGCCCAATGCACTACAGCCAGAGATGAGCTCCAAAGCTCTGGAAGGGATGTGGCCATATGGCAAGAGTTAACTGCTTGGATTCAATTAGTGTCAGCAAGAGCTACTCCACCTTTGTCCCCATGTTCAAAAACATGGGGTTAACGTCAGCTTTCCTGTCAGAACAGTTCAGCATTGCTATTTTAAAAAGAAAATCAGCTGGTGTTAACCACAGTGCAAAAAGAAGGGTGAATTTTATGCAGTCTGCTTGGCTTAGTGGATTTGTGAACTTACTAGTATTATAGTTTCTTTATTACACATCCTAGTCAGAAAAATAATGCCTTGAAAGTTATGTTGGGGGTCAGGTGCAGTCGAAACACTTCTGCAGCCTGATTAAAAAAAATTTCCTGAAGTATGCACTCCACAAAACCATTCCCGTTATTTTCCAATTAAATGTTCTTAGGTGCCTTCATCTCCAGTGATATAAAAGATGAAATTCAGAAATAGGCAACAAAAAGGAAAGAGGGAGCCACTCAGAGTCAGACAAGAAGCTACTTGGCTGCACAGAAAATGGCCTCACCCTTCCCACTGACTTTCAGTTTATTTTTTTCCTTTCCTTATTTGTTTCAAGAGAGCTCCCTTTCATTAAGTCACAGTGCTCCTGCACAGGCAGCTGATTGCACTTAGGTAGATAACACTGATACATTGTATCTTATTTTAAATAATGGTTTATCTCAACTAGAAAGGAGTGCCCCATTCAGTCACTACCGCAAATGACCTACATAATATGGAGGAAAAAGCGCCTTCAATTTTCAGGTGTATTCCCTGTTCCTGTTGGCAAGATGATGGGTTACACTGATAAAATGGATGCACTGCTGTATCTTAAAAATGGTCACTTTAGAAAGGTGAAAAAGTTTTCTCTCTAGAGAAAGCTTGTCTTACAGAAATATGGACAAGAGGAAGAATTTCAGCCCTGGGGAAGAATATGCATATAATTCCAAGAATCCACTTGAGGGATGAATTCTGAGTTTAAAAAAAAAAAMACAAAACCAAAAACAACAACAACAAAAAAAACCAAACTTAAAAAATGAGCACCTCCAGGCTAACTGACCAAAGAAGAAATAAAAAATGGAGTTAAACTTCCTGATTTTGTACGTTCAGCACTTTTATATCCTTTTGGTCTTCTAGGATCTGCTTCTATTACAGAACATCACTCCTCACTGCTACCCCTAAATCTCAGTACTGTTCACTTTCCAATTTCTTATTAGTTGTTGTCCTGGTTTCAGCTGGGATAGAGTTTTTTTTTTTTTTTCCTAGTAGTTGGTATAGTGCTGTGTTTTGGATTTAGTGTGAGAATAATGTTGATAACACACTGATGTTTTTAGTTGTTGCTAAGTAGTCTACCAGTCAAGGACTCTTCAGCTTCCCATGCTCTGCCAGGTGCACAAGAAGCTGGGAGGGAGCATAGCCAGGACAGCTAACCCAACTGGCCAACGGGGTATTCCATACCATGTGATGTCATGCTCAGTATATAAAGCTGGGGGAAGAAGGGGATGTTCGGAGTGATGGCATTTGTCTTCCCAAGTAACCGTTACGCGTGATGGAGCCCTGCTTTCCTGGAGATGGCTGAACACCTGCCTGCCGATGGGAAGTAGTGAATGAATTCCTTGTTTTGCTTTGCTTGCGTGCGCGGCTTYTKCTTTMCCTRTTAAACTGTCTTTMTCTSRACCCAYGAGTTTTCTCACTTTTACCCTTCTGATTCTCTCCCCCATCCCAGCGGGGGGGAGTGAGCGAGCGACTGTGTGGTGCTTAGTTGCCGGCTGGGGTTAAACCATGACAGTTGTCTTATTTCTTTGACCAAAGTTGTCAGTACTTCAGAAATGTTCATTTAAATGAGGTGATGTGGACTTATTCTTCAGCAGCCTTTGCTTAAAAAGAAAACTATCTACCACATCTATAATGTCAATTTAGCTGCAGAGAGGAGCATAAAATATTAATCCACTGAGTCTGTCTTTCCCTCTGCAACTTGATCAAAAGTAAAAGAGGATTTGCTCAATGATTCTAAATTAACCAATGTAGTATAAAACTTGTGAATGCCATATTCAAAGGAAGAGGCTCCAGTGATATATCCCAAGCACACAGGAGATAACAGGGTTCCAGTCTCCTGGGGCAATTACAGCTTCTAGCAGAAAACAATGGCTATTAGTGATGGCACAATGTGCAAAATTGCACACCACACCTGGGAGAAAGGTAGCATGGGTCAGCTGAGTCCTGGCACTTAAAAAGGTTATATTGCCTCAAATTACACTTGACTTTGTACATAGATAAATTAAACTCTTCCATAGTTCTAAAGCCACTATCTGGTAGCAAAGGAATTGCTAGGAAAGATTAAAAAACAAACAAACAAAAAAACCCAGAAAAAAGTCCTGAACCAACAATTAAGTCTGAAGGTAGTTAGGAAAGTAAGTATCAGATTAAAACTGTAACTTGCCACTGTATCTGCTCCTTAAGAAGAATGCTTTTTTAGTAATACTATTTTTATCTGATTATTCCTTTCATTACTCATTGTACTGCTTAGATACCATGATCTAGATCAGAGAAAATGGTGGCTTGACTTCCCAGCAAAAGCAGATGCAGACACAAAACCCATTGTAAAATCTCTTTGACAGAGGGAAAAATGAAATATATCAATGAATTAGGAAGCCACACTCACTGTAGCCTAAAGTCATCTATGTGGGGGATTAGCAAGAAAATCTGGTTTAGTTCTGTTTAGCTCAGAACAGGGAGGTAATCAGTCAGAAATAAATGCAGAAAAAACAGAGCTGTTCTGACTAAAATGGGACTTCTAGCCACGTAACTAGTCCTAACTGATACTGTTCTGGTAATACTGAAGCTAGAATTTGCTAGCATATATAAAGATTTAGTTCACTTTGTAGGCATCATTTGTGTTGGAAATAGTATGTTGATGCGATGTCTGTTTCTTTAGAAGAACTAGAGGTAAAACTCCAACTTCTCTTCTGTAGTTTCTGAGAAAGTCTTCACTGCCAAAAAGCCACATTGAGTGAATACTAGGCACATGATTCACTTCTAGTCCTCGTTTTATGAATTCAGATACACTGTGAAGCAAGGAGTCTGTCAACAGCGCGGTAACGTTTTTTTTCATATTGCTAAGGTATTGTTTTATAAAGTGACTTTTCAAAAGCAGGATTAGCTGGTGACCACTGGTAGAAAGGTTTATTTCTGGGAAATCTTTCCAATTTTCACTTAGTCATTGCCACAATTTTCTGAGAAAGCTGAAAAAAAAAAGCCTAACAATTACCTTAATTTTATAAATAAGCCTTACTTTTTGGAACTATTGAACCCCTTATCACAACAGTTAAGCCAGGTACATAGCTGATCTTAAGACAACTAAAGTGGCATTCCCAGATACTGAAGCACCCCAAACTGCAGGCCACACTTGAAACTCTAGAAAATAACCTTACTGTGGAGATTGTGTATCTTTCGTGGAACAGTACATTGTACAGGTATTAGTGAGCACAGCATTTCATAYAGTATCTTGTATTTTAAAATAACAAATAATACATTAATGATTCCAGAGGCAAATCTAGACAAATTTTCGCGGAAATGTGTACCAAGAAAAACCAGGCAATTATTCTGAGAAGCTGTTATCAAAAAGGTAAGTTAGTCTGTATTTTAGCCAAGCTGTATAGAAGCTCTACTTTGAGGACAAACAATGCAGGCTAGAATATATAATTGCTGTAAGTCACTTCTTGATAAAAAACTAAGGAGCTTTGTTTCACGATATGACTAAAGCAGAACAGCACTGGGAAAACTGCCTCAGGAAGTCCACACACAATATAAATCATAGTCAGATTTTCCACACCTTTCTAGACACAGGAACTCCTAAAATATCAAACCAATGTGACTAGAAGTTGAATACTCAGCCGACAAAAGAATCTGCAGACATATTTCTCAAACCAGATCTGTAAACTATATATATCTATATCTACATCTCTCTMTATATATATATACATATTTTACAAGAAAATCTGAGGAACAGTAGAGTATCTTAATGAGATTTCCTGGACAAATCCAAAATGAAAGCTAAACTATTTCTCACTAAAAGCTACACAAAACTCACCAGGATTTCCAGTAAGAGAAAAAGATCAGTAATAACAAAGATGCCTCTTTGGCTCTTAGAGCTTGCTGCTCAACTCTTAGCCATGTAGATAGTTTATTTGTACATGGACTTCTCTGGAAAGATTTCTACTTCGTTATATCTACAAGCCAGTAAATAACATGCATAGAACTCTCTGGGTCAATGCCATTATTATGCAATAATATGCATAAAACTTTTTTTGGTGATGCTCAAATATTGCTTATTACAGTGAGATATTTTTGATGGAGATTTGCAGTATATTGTACAGTATAAATACTGTAATAATAATGGTATTAACATATTTTTTTACCCAGCTTTTTCTTCATACATGGTAGCCTTCTAATAAAGTACTTAAAATTATTTTGTACTTAACACCTGTGTTGTACACTAGTAGGTAGCATTTTTTCTTACATTTTTAAAGAAGGGATATCTCCTCATGCTCTTTGATTAAATGGCCTGATGCAGGGTCAATGGCATAAATAGGAGGATTTGCATGGGCTTCGATGAACTACGGATCAGGATTTGAGACGGAAATGTAAGATCTCTGTACAAAAGTGCTACCCTCAAAAATATCTTTTGTCTGCTATGAATGTTAAGGATTTCAAATCAGTTATCATTAATAGCAGACATTAATCTTATGATTGTATTCTTATTGCAACAYTCCCTGAAATTAAATTACATGGTGTGACTCACTGATCACTGACAAAGGAAAAAGCTCAAACCTTTATTCACACAACAAGACTTGGGTCCCAGGAAACATGTCTCCCATCATGCATTCCATTCAGAATTTCAACATCGTCTTCTGCTATTGTAAAATCAAACACCTATGGGAATGCATATATAGTTAACATCATGAACATAGAGAGAATTAGGAGTGTTTCTGTTATATAAATTGACCAAGATTCATCTAAATGCGAGGCAGAATTTTTCTGTATTCTTCCTTCTGGAAATTCTTCTTATATTTTGTCATACAAATATTTGACAAATATTCCATTAAGCTGACAGGGTCCACTGGGTCCTTTGCTCCTTTTGTGACTCATTTTTATTTGTAGACTCTGTTAAGATGGTTTTGTAGCACTCTGGCCTCAGGCAAGGGTCCAAGACAATGGTAGTATCAAAGCTGTTTTTGACAGCACTCTATATGGTCACTGCCAGAGGTATATGAATACCCCGACTGCAATCCCTCTGGAAACCTGAGCTCAGCATTGCACTTACATCCCAATGTTTGGTTTAGAGTGTTACAGTTCTTTTCCTCAGAACTTTAGCCAAAGAGAATTATTAGAAGGTATCAGGACATTCACAAAGCTAGGAAACCAAAGGCTATATCTATCTTTTCTATGTGTACTTAGACAAAACACTCACGGATCAGCTAATACAGAAACAGATATAGTGCTATAGTGCCTCAGTACTAACTCAAACTTGAAAGCAACCACCCGTCTTCGTGCACAGGTTCTTACAGCCACCGACTTCTCCTGTGGTGAGACCTGCAACACGAATGACGGTGTCAGTGTTTTCTTACCAGGTGTCTTATTCAGTCATTATGACTTCAGAACTGAAGTTGCTTTAAGTTGGTCTGTTGTCTTTGTCAGAGCTCCTCAATAAAAAGATCCTGTGGAGCCTGAACTGCTGCCAAATGAGCTCCTCCCATCCTGCATTATCCAGCAATCACTGTCTGCTGGAATAACCCTCGTAGTCAAACCTCAGTGCTCAAGCTTTTTAAACCTAAACCAGGGATCAGTCACAGAACCAGAAATACTATACGTTATATTACATACTAAGGGCTTAATGAGGTCCATGCTTTCACCAACTTGACTAGAGGTGGTAGAGACTCAGGCCAACACACTAGCAGGGGGGAAAGAAAAAAAGGGGAGATGTGATAAACAACATCTGATAACTGTGCCAGTTCTCCCCTCCTCCTCCTCTCCATCCTAAGTGTTTTAAGTTTTGCTGCAATGCATTCCGTCAGTTGCGTGAAATGAATTGGTGGGGCCATAGAGTAAAGTCTGTAAATAACAGAATTAATCCGGATTTAAAATATCATTGGGGAAAATAAAATAAAATAAAAATAATAAGGAAGGATTTTTAACCTGGTTTTGTTCTCCGATCTGGTTCACAATACAGTACCACAAACAGCTGTGCTTGTACCACAGAAGGCAGTGTGCATGTCAGAATAAATAGTCAAGGCAGGAACTATATAAACAGGGATAGCCACCAGGAGAAATCCTCACTACATGTACGTTGATTTACACCTACACACACACACACACAGTGATTTAACTAGCAGTCAGAAGTTTCCTATCTTCTTGCGAAGTTTCTTCCTGATTTGCCAAACAGTTCATACCCCTATGATATTTTTGGAAGTAACAATAAGGTGGTTGTGGTTTCCCCTCCCATCCCCTAAAGAAAGCACACTTTCAGATTAGAGAAATGGAGAGAAAAATGAAGTAATGAATTAAAAACATTTGGTATGAAAAGGAAATAAAAAAAGGGTGGGGGGAATCATGCTGCCAATCCTCATTCATTCCCCACTTTCTTTGTCCATTCCCTTCATGCTGGGACCTTCTCTGCAAGTCGAGTAGAAGGAAGAAGGTAGGGGAAGAGTCAGCTCTGGCAGGACCGTGATTTCCTTAGAAGGTATCAAGGATATCCCCGAGAGTTCTACAGCTTTCATACAGTGTTATGCACAGCATACAAACTCCTTCCATTTGATCTATGTGCCTATCACAAAGAGGACCTAACCATAACCAGATTAGGACGTTCTACAATCAGCCAAGTAATAAATAAAAATATTAATAACAAAAATCAACTATGAAAGGTCTTTCTATGGGTATCTTTTTTTATACACAGTGATCTAGCTCTCCAGTTGATTTCTGACATTTGTGAATTATGGTTTTCTACTATATTGTAGTAATTTTATGGTACTATAATTTGCCAATTTTAACTGAGTTGCCCCAATATAAAACTGGTATAGGAAAATGGGCAGGCAAACCAAAGTATTAAAAACAGTAATTCGCATGTTGTCAGACTTGAGTGCATAACCAAATCTTACCTTGCAGTTTTCCTGTATCCTTTCTGCTTTTGTGGACTTTGGAATAGTGACAATCCCATTCTGAAAAACATAATGCTTCTCATAATTAAAATTTACATAGTTTCAAAGAAAATAATCTCTCTTCAAAACATTTCAAGACATTCTTCATGTCTTCTGAGATTTTAATTTAATTTTTCAGAGGACACTGACGTTTCTATATGCTATTTTTAATTGTAGTTATATACACTGCATTAAATTCCAACATAGATTATGTGGTTTATGTCAACTTAATACACTATTTCACTGCTTAGTACTTTGTGTTGAGTGATAGAAATGGAATGATGCCCCATACTGCTTGTAACATTTAGTTTGAAAACATCTCTTTTATTGGTGGTTCTTTTTCTTCTCTACAATCAGGTTATTTGCATATTTAAAATACTGCCATGCTTTGTGTACTACATTCCAAATTTCCAGTACAGCGCAGTTAGTTCAAGCGGTATCAACATACTGAAGGCAAAAACACTTTCTGTATAAATTCTGGTTGGATGCACAAAATCCGAACTATTTGCATTTTTTTCCTGAGAGGGGAATACATTTTTATTACCACCCTCCATTACCTGTATACTCCAGCGTATGCAAATCTGTGCTGGAGTTCTGCCATATTTCTTTGCCAGCTGAATGATACTAGGATGAGCRAGTGCTTCACCTTTGGCTAAAGGACAGTAGCCTTCAAAAACAATATCTCTGCTCCTACAATAATCGACCAGCTCCTGAGGTCTTTGGAAAGGGTGGTATTCAACCTTAGACAAATAGAAATAAAATTTTAGTAAAAACCTTGAGAGTACATTTAGTAGAAAACATCATTGATAAATGAAAATATTTTTTCTCTCTTGTTTTAAAAACACAACATGAGTGAAATCACTGCTTCTGAGAGACAGATGTAAGTTATCAGTTTTAGATGACATGTGAAGGATATTAATCCACAAGCATTTTGCCATTAATTGGCACAATAGTTTACTATGTGTTTTATGCTTCCCCCAGAAGTAAGGTGCATGGAGCAGTTGTCTGCCCCACCTGCAGCTGAACTTGCACTCTTGTTCTGCTCCGCGTTTGAGAAATATATGCAAATGCATAGTGGAAGTCAGTATCAGGTCATTTTTATTGGTGATTTAAGACTACCTTCTCTTCCCCAAATCTACTTCCTTTCCTGTTTCTTTACGAATGATCTTTGAGTTGCACAGGCAAGGGGAGGGGGCTGGGCAGGGACTGGGTTTGCAAGAGACCAACCAGAACAATTTGCTTAGGATGAGGGCCTGACCTCGGAAGCAAAGCCTGTTGGCATGGATTGTACATGGAAAATCCCGTATTCTGTGTGTGATGTCACCAACAGCTTATGCAGGGAAGCAATCACGCTGTGGAATGAAGTGTGAAGGAGACCCTTTATAGGAAGGAAGATCACAAATTGCCAACAACCAGTTAAAAGAGGAAAAGTAACAAGCTACAAAGACATAGTTGTTGGAAGCAAAAGGAAACAGAAGTTATTGGAAAGTAAGGATCTCAGAGGAGCCACGTATTCTGGCATGTAGCAAAAGCCAAGAGAACCTCTGTAATATTCCTTACTATGTTATTTAAATAAGTATTTCAGTTTATACATTGTAAGAAGCATACCCTCCTCTGTATTCAGATGAAAATGGGTAGTGTTTTCTTTTATAAAATACATAATCATGTGATGTATTTTTGTGACTGGCCATCACCATTGTTTCAGTGATCTAACTCTTGCGCATTTTGAAGAAAAATACTCTTCTGAAGAATTACCTCAACACATGGAACCTGGAAAATTTCTTCTGCCACAAAGAGGACAAATTAACATTTCCTGTTTCTCATCTTTAGTACATGTTGTCTTTTCAGACAACAATAGTCGGGAACAATAGGCTGGCAGTCATTCAATATGCGCTGAGAAAAAACTGCCACTCGAAGGCTGGGCTGAGTCAGCCTAAAGCTGCTATGATCTAAATTACTAGGTAGACTCGGGAACAAGGTTCAAGCAGCACACATCCATGTCTTCAACCTTTGATGTTTCTTGACCTTTGAGTAGCCTTCGTATTTCATGTTTATATGTGTAAGACCAGTGTTTAGGTCATACAGTTATTCACTTGTTTGCACCTGAGCTGACTAGAAAATATTCTCATTGTTTTTACGCAAAACTATGAGGGGAAAAAAGAAAGAGCAAGCAGGCTGTATTACTCGATTATTACAACAGTAATAAGCAATTTTAGTAGACATTCTTTACACTAAGTGTAATAAATAACATAGCCTAGAAAATATTAAATAAAGAATGATGTATTTAGGATCAAATGCTGAAAAATATGTAGTACCCCTATGGCATCAGGTGACTTATTCAGCATTTATTACTAATATAACTGCAAGCAGAATTTACCTGCTGGTCTAATAAGATCTCTAGGCAGCTCAGTTCCAGGTTACACCAGAAATATTTAAAGGAAGAACAGCATGCTGAGATGTCACCTGCCAGCTTCACAAGCAGAATACACAGCAACAGCTACTTCCCACCTGGGAAGATTATACTTTGTGCCTTTCACTGAATCAAGAGACTCCCAAATTCTGTGAACTGAATTTTGGCACATGCAGTTGTGTGTTGGTAGCAGCAAGTATTTTTCTTCTTAAATATATTGCTAAAACAATAAAATACAAAAAATAAAATAAGCACTTTTGAATTTATTTTTCTTGTGAAAACTTTCTGGAAGGTTCTAGCAGCACTTAAATGCAAGGCACTAGCATCCTGAGCTAGAAGAGGCATAGGGTGAGTAGCCAGCATGTTCTTCCCTTCAAAATAATAATTCCTACTTCCTGGCTTGCCCCACCCTTGCTATTTTAGTCACCAAACTTTTCTCAGGCAGGGGCTGTCCATCATATGGTGGTAGAGGAAGGTGTTGATCTTTTCTGGCACTCTACCCTGAGTGATTAGTGTGTAAAAACTGGCATTTGTTTAATAGAACAGTTTGCAGTTCAAATTACAGAACTCTTCACAGCTGCTACTTGGTCAGCCACAGGGGAACTCGAAGTAAGCGCTGTTTTTTACAACAGACATAGCGCAATGGGGAAAAGTTGAGCCTAGCAACAAGCCTGACACATGGACCTAGAAAGTCATACCTCGGATGATGGTATACAAAAGCCTAACTCTTTCCATCCTGCTGGGGGTTCTTTTCACCTGGTAAAGTTTCCCTGCATCTGGACTTCAGTCAGTTTCTCAATGGGAAAGCACAGTCTTACAATTACTTCTCTTTAAAAAATGAAATATAAGCCCAGAAATGTTTTCTCTATAGAGGAACAGTTCAGGTGAGTTTATGTACAAAGGGGTTGTTCCCTAATGCCTCAAAATACTAAAATACATTTCTACCTTGTACAAATTTACATAATAGAGCTCAATATTAATGGCAATACTAACAACGTTACTAAATCTCTCTGTGGTCATTACGCAGCAATGTGCACTTCTATAAAAGTAGAAAAAATATTGATGAGCATTCCTACATGGAATTTGGAGAGGAACAGTTTATATTTTGTTTCAGTGTATCACTTTATTAAACGAAACATATACATTAGTTAAATTCTTATAAAATGTAGTTTTTTTTCCCTAATGAGTGACAGGCATAAGAGTCTTCAAAGAGACTTCAAAGACTTCCTTGAGCGTAAATCCAAACTTACTACTGCCAAGTCAATTACAAACTCTGGAATACAAATCTGTAACTTTTAGGTTGTAGGTTTCATTCTACATGATGCTAGAATAAAATATTTATCATCATTTTACACAGTGTGTCCTGGTTTCGGCTGGGATAGGGTTAATTTTCTTCCTAGTGCTGTGTTTTGGATTTAGTATGAGAAGAATGTTGATAACACACTGATGTTTTTAGTTGTTGCTAAGTAGTCTACTAGTCAAGGACTTTTCAGCTTCCCATGCTCTGCCAGCTGCACAAGAAGCTGGGAGGGAGCATAGCCGGGACAGCTGACCCAAACTGGCCAACAGGGTATTCCATACCATATGATGTCATGCTCAGTATATAAATAGGAGGCATGGTCCAGGAAGTAGCGATCGCTGTTTGCGTATCAGTCGGCGGGTGGTGAGCAACTGCATTGTGCATCACTCATTTTGTATATTCTGTCATTATTATTATTATTATTTTCCCTTCCTTTTTTGTTCTATTAAACTGTCTTTATCTCAATCCACGAATTTTACTTTTTTTTTTTTCCTATACTCTCCCCCATCCCACTGTGGGGGGGAGTGAGTGAGCAGCTGTGTGGTGTTTGGCTGCCTGCCGGGTTAAACCACAACACAGTGTTAAACAGTATTTTTAATAGTAGATTGTAACTTTAAAAGGTGCTTGCTTACTACTAAATACCTTAACAATACTATATTCTTGAAAAGACAGGCCTTTCCTATGTCTTTAAAAGCCATGATGATATTGTTTTTTCCAGGAACCAAGAAGAAAGGCAATACTTACAACTTGGTTTGTAAAATAGAAGCATTGCTTACTACCTGATTTGCAAAGGCTATAAAAGTCTAATAAAGAACCTCCTTTCTCCTGCCTTCCTACTTCCTCCTCTTCACAGAAAAAAACCCTTTCAATTTTAACATCATAAGAACTGTTGCAATTGTAAGAACACCCTAAATTCTTCATGCAAATTTAACACAGCTAAGAGGGAAATTTTCCTTCACTTGCTTCTTAAATATTTAGACTTTGTATACAATTATTATTTGCAAATGTTTTGTATTTAGAAATAAGTTTATTGAAAGAGTATGCTATTTTATGCATAAATATAGCAAAGATCTTTTGTATTATAAATTCTGGACAGTGAAATAATAATTCAGTATAGCACTTCCATTCCCAATTTAAATTTAGGAATTCATTAGTTATTTAATAATGCTTAAGTAATCTCACCATCAGACTCAGCAACTCTCCAACACTAAGCAAGAAACAGAATAAATACTCTTTTGAGGATAACCTGAACTATGGTTTATAAGATTCCTGTAACTCTAAAAAGTGTAAATTGATGCTATAACAAAACTGTTCAAAGTGGACCAGTTTGCAGTGGCATGGATATTTCATTGTTGGTTTTTTGTTTTCAATTTGGAACAATGCTGTGCATCACGTCAAAGAAATGACTATCAGAGTACAGCAGGGCACACTCCCACCCCCCAGTATCACTACCGTCTCAGCTTTTCGTCTCCTCTTTTTCAGCCACAGAAAAAGAGATGCTGTCAAATAGTACCAAGAAACAACTTTTCTCCACTAACACTACTGACACAGTAAGACTGGTAACATTTTGACATTTTGGGTAAGAGGAACTTTCAAAACAAATCCAAGATTACGTTTTTTTTCCTTGCAGTGATTTAGTAGGACACTGAAAGGCTATTCTTATGTAACAGACAGTAACAACTTTTGCCAAACTCCAGTAAAACTTTGAAGATGTATATTTCTGAAAAGGAGACACAATTGAACCTTGGCAAACTCACCGATTCTTAAACAGTCATCAAACTGCCCATCTTAAGACAATGGCTTATTTTGAATAATTGAATTTAAATATTTCATATGGTTTTACTTTAATTTAACATTACTCATAATTGTCCTTTAGTAACCTTTAGTCTAGTGGACAGCAACAATCAGAGATGTTAGGTTCTGACAGTCACATTCTGAGCAACCTTTTTGTGGCTGTTTATGACATTAAACCATAAACAGCTGCCAGAAATCCTCACCACCTGTACAAAGGGGAAAAGCATGCGCCTGCACTTCATCCATTCCAGTTCCCAGTTCTATGTTAGCATAAGCACAATTTCACTGGCAGGAGGTGGTAGGAATGGGAGCATGAACTTCCAGCACAGCTGTGGGCAGAAAACGGCAACAAGGGAATAGTTGTCCGTGTCCTGGAAGTTTGCTGGTATGTAGGTGGCCATTTTTTATCTGCGTAGGGCAGCAAAAAAATTTTGCCAGCGCTCTTGCAGCACCTTCCTAAATGAGAATTTCACTGAATTTAATGTGATCTTGAAATATGAATATGAAATAAGGGGAGAGCAAGGGAAACAGCACCCTTGCATGGATATGTAATCACCTGAGGCTTTCAGTGTTGCTTGGAGGAATTATATATAGTATTTGAACTCAGGGTCTCCAAAACCTTGTTCACTCTGGAGATGCTAAATGTTCAGTGCTCCTTGAATTTTATTTCTAAACTGTTTTATCATCAAAAACTGGCACATGGACCATTTGTTTGTGTCTTAAAACCAGCCACAAACAAGTAGCCTGGGAGAAACTGGGGAAAAGAAAGGAGGAAGGACTTCCCCCCCTCCCTCACTTCAGGTCATCTTCCTGAATGGTTTTCAATGAAAGAGAAGAAATTGTATGACGAAGGCTAGTTTGGGTGTAGTCTTTCAGGTATAGGGGTGGGGAGGAGATTATTAACCAAAAAAACCAAAGCAAAAGCCCAAACCCAGGTACTTTAAATATATTTATCCACTCACCTGATTAACATGTGGAGTAATCACACAGTCTTCCTTTAGTTGCTCAAGATGACTGATAAGAAAGTTGCTTACACCAATTGATCTACACAAACCTAATGAGAAACAGAACAAGAAAAAGTTTTGGGAAAATCCTAACTATTTGGGAGGATGATTTGAAAAATATCACTTTCAAGAGACAAAATGATTGTACGCATCATTTCTGTATAGCAAAATACTCAAAGAAACACAGAAAAACAGCACCAAAATCTAGTTTGACAGTACTATCTAAAAGCATGGTTCTGTCACAGTCACAGTAGGAAATCATTTTATAATCTAAACACGCTGGAAACTCCCCAGTGTATAAAAACTCCAGGCTAAATTCTGGGAAAGGCTAACGTAGTATAAGCAAAGAACAATTGGACTCCACCAGAATGAAAAGAAGGAAATGGTGTTCTGAGCAGCTTGCCAAAACTAAAGAAAAGTGGAACATTTGCTGAAGACTAATAAGGTGTAAGCAATACAACACAAGGACATGCAGCCCAAATGAACTATGTAGCACTGCTTATATTTCTATTTGATCATTACAAGATGTTACGTAAAACTCCGTATAAAAACTTAAATTAAGTGAGCAGTACCTAACAAGAACCAAGAAGCTTAAAAATGTAGCTAGATTTCTCAGCTCCTGTTGACATGTAAATAAAGTTAAATGGCACATAGGTGATACGAAGGTTATTTTTTTAAACAAGCCTTAAGTGTGCATGCATGTGTATGAATTAAGTGCTGACAGTCCTGAAATCAGATGTCTTCCTTCAAACCTCAGATATGATGAAGCACAACTCCCAATATCGGCCTGCCACCACACCTCAACCCTGATCACCTTTGATAGTTTGGTCCTTATTCTGTGCTAAACACAGTTAATAGGGAAACCAACTGTGGTCAGGCTAGTAGTGGTCTCCTTAGGCTGTGGATTCTGTGGACTATGAATCAGACTCATTTCTTCAGTATGTGAACTTTGTCTTGATTGACTTGATCTGCATTTCAATCTGTAACTCTGCAGATGGGAAGTCTGTCTCAAGGTGTGTGAACACAGAAGTCCAGTCGCTGTTGTTAATCCAGTATTTGTGCTGGCCAATTCTATAATGTATATGCATGTGCTTATCTATATACATGCATACAAATATCTGTAGCAAAAAAGAAAGGAACTAAGCCAAAAGTTATACTGTTACTTTTTCAGAAAAAAAGAAGTCATTGGCAATTTCAGCCATTTGATGTCAAAGGAATGATTTCTGGACTGAAATTGCCCTCATTCCACAGTTAGA
Source organism: Phoebastria nigripes (assembly GCA_035582835.1). Lineage (NCBI taxonomy): Eukaryota > Metazoa > Chordata > Aves > Procellariiformes > Diomedeidae > Phoebastria > Phoebastria nigripes. The sequence continues at coordinate 411,789 of JAYKAV010002976.1, forward strand.
ATTGCCACTTTCTTGAGGTCAGCAGGGAACTGAAGCTGGAATACAGACACATAAAAAGCACTTGTTAATGCAACTGAGAGACGTGAATACATTAAAAGGAAGAATTTCACTTGAAGCGAAAGCTAACGAAAATGTTGGAGAAAAATATACTAACCAAGTACTTATTCCTAAAATGCATGTTTTATGTATTAAAAAAAATAACTTGCAAGTAGACTATAAATTGGCATATAAAAATATGAGCTATAAGATTACAAAGTATCTTGAATTTGCAAGTTAGATTTACCTGGACAAAACAAAGTAATTAAATTTTTCTAGTCTTCTATGAAATTCTGAAAGTGAAGTTACAGTTTATGGCTAATTATTATAAACAGATTGTTAAAGCCCTGAAAAAAAAAAAAATCAGTTTTGCATTAGAAAAGCCACTAACCATATAAATATAGGCAATCTGACTGCTATGTTGCTTTCACATATTTTAGCAGCACAAGCAGATAAGCTGCACAGCAGCAAAACCTGCACACATACTATCACTTTTTAATGTGGTTTCTTTTGTAGAATACAAAAAGGAGAAAAAAATACATTAGCAACTAAAATGCTAGACAGCTTTCCCTTACAGAAATTATCACTATTCAAGACGTATAACATAATTAGGTTATAACCTGCATTATAGCAATTTGCGTAATTTGTATGTAATCTGCCAGAAGGAGCAAAACCTGAGCTTTTGATTTCTACTAACAAACAACCCTGGAGTGTCAACACTAATAAATCATTATGCCAAAGAAGTCAGAAAAACACTTGCAGTTTTAACACAATGGTGAACCAAAATATCACACTCTATTGTTGAAAGCTAAGGAGTTACAAAAAACATGCTGTTATTGCCCTTGAAGAATAAAGCTTTCATTTCAGGCTGAAATAAAACAAAACTCAAATCACAGACATGAAAGGGCTTATTAAACTTGTCCATTTCCACAGAAAGCTTCCATTTCCCCCCCTCACAGTATACTCTAAGATGTTTTGCTTCTAGCATACTTCTCATAGGAGTCTTTGAAGTTTGTTCCGTAGTCTCATTGCATTCACTGATAGGAATTTTTTTGTTAGATTTCCCATCAAGAAATTTCAGGTCAGTTATGTTTTGTCTTAAAAGTCATCCGAGTCGCTCCTACTAAAATCAGTATTATGGCATTCCTGTGTTTAGAGTGATGTCACACAGAGAAAGCTAAATTCAAAATTGCCAAGAAAGTAAACATTTTCCCAGACAACAGAGAAACAATAATTAGAATTTCAGTGTTTTTGTGGAACCATCATTTTCTTAAAATCTTTTTTTTTTTAAGGGAATACAATTAAAACATTTCATTTTCATTAAATCCATATATCAGTTTTGGTAAATTTAGAACCCTTCGTGTTTCAACTCCATTGCTTTGTTTTTAGTTACAGTCTAATACATGAAAGTTAAAGTGTTTTGACTTTTGTATTAAATTACAATGTAAAATACAATAAATATGAAAACAATTGCACAGCCTGACTGTATTAAAAATCTTATTTCAATGCATGGTGGAAACATGAATTCAAAACACTGGAATTTCCTGAAAAATAGAGAGTTTAAATTTCAGCGAACAATCAATGGATTCTACTCTAGAGATTGTCTTCCATCTGCTTGATGGAAGATGAACACAGTTGCTCTGCATTGTCCAAATCTGGGAAAGACTGCCTTAAAGCAGGAGATTACACAGAACTATTTCCAAATTTACATCTGCTGGATTAATTCCTAAGAATGAAGAATTAGAAAATGATGGACAAGAAAATAAAGGTCTGGTTATCTCCTGGGCCTTATCTGACAGACCAACACTTGTGACTATGTATATCAAACAAGATCCATGAAATGATCACATCAGCAGTAGAAATGAAAAAATTACATATTGAGAAACTTGCGTAAAAGGGTCCTGACTCATTGCCTTGAAANGCAGGGGGCACATTTCCTTATATTTCCTCTCTCACGGAGCTCCGACAGAGGTAGGTTCCCCAAAGTTTGTGCCATGGGTCTCAAAACCACCAGAATGCTCCTGAGAAGGGGGGGGGGAAGCTTTTTTTTTTTTTCAATTTAATACCTGTTTAGTGTGCTTAAAAATCCCATTTCAGACAATTCAGGCACAACTCATGTCTTGGCTGTTGTGACAGCAGGTGGTTTTAAAGTTTATACTTCTTTTTAGCTTAACCARTTTAACTAGTACTGAAGTTCAGGTCCTCTGAGATAAAAGTTTGAAATGTGCTAGCTGCAATCCCTCTAGAAAGTATACTTTTAAAATATACATTTATACTGCCTTATTTACAAAGTCACAGAGCTTTGACTCAGGGAGAGAAAGCATCCTCCTTATCTGCTTGAGGAAATGAGTGGTTTGGCCCCTATGAAGCAGATTTTGAGAAAGTGCCAGGTGCAATAAACAAAGAGTTTGCAATTCCCCATTAGCTCCCAAAGCTTATTGAGGCTTTGTCCTACTCCTTGTGACTCTGACTTCACAGGCTTGAAGGAAAACTTGGCAATGATGCTTCTTTTATGCATGCTAAAAATTGACTGACCACAATGGTGGAACATAAATTTTCATCCAGCTTCGAAAAACTACCATGAAACTCTGCAAGACACATTAGAAAACATATTGGCAAAATAATCGTTGATCATAATGGGAAAAAAAATCAGCATCTTTCCTATTCTACACAAGAAAATCCTGGCCTCCACCACATCGGTAATTTCACCACCCTGTGTTACTCCCGGCTGCTGTGAAGCAATACATCATGCTAATGGACTGGTTTGCAATGTAGTTGCGTATTAAGCTTAAAGCATTTTTTAATGGCAACCCAGAGAATGATTGGGTATTTTTTCCTTTACTTAGTATAATACCAAATTATGCAAAGTTTGATGGGCACTGTTAGCCTTGCAACAAAAAAGCATAAATATACTGTCTTGGCACCACAACGTTGTTTTAGTACAATAGTGAGCCTTATCTTTCTCTAACACTACTATGGACTTTCATAAAACTTCTAAATACTCTCTGGAATATTAAATGTACAAAGTTCAGATCAAAAAGGTTTTTTAAAATGACAAAACTGGATATTGGGTTTGTGGAGCTCATGTTCCTCCCCCTCCCTGCTGCTCTACATGAGTCAGAGCAAGGGAGAATTCCCACATCCAGTGAACAGTGCCCATTCTGTTGTATCTTCTATTCAGGCCACAGAATCAAAACACAAATGGATCCAACTTTTCACAAGAGGTCAACTGCAGTAACTGTATCTTTATTAAAGGAGGTTACACAGGTTGGAAAGGTCCACATTCTCTGTGATACGCACACTAAGAAATTGTCTGTGGGTAGATGGTATTACTCATAGAAACAATACAAGATTTGATTTCAGCACAGCTTGCTAAATCAAAGCTGTAGGCTGAGTGTGCCCCACATGCAGATTGCAAGCCAAAGCCTTGATAAATAAAGCAGATGACTCTTAGACAGAACCAATATGGAATTAAGTTCTAAATCTATGAAATAACACTTGTTCCCATTTCACAGACTAAAAAACATAGACACCAAAAGGCTAAGTGTCCTGTCTAAGACACACAGGAAGACTGTGGCAAAATTGAAAACACAAAAATCATGCTTCCTCCCCCAAAGGATTTCTTTTTATCCTATTCATTACCACAGTGTAGGTGCTTATCTGCCTTCAAATGACTTTCCTGCTACATACAATTCCATGATCATTACTCCTGCTACAAATCACCTGTGAACCATGATAAACTGTGAGGACAACAGGAGAGGAAGCATGAGTAGAAGTCAAATTGTCAACTTCTGTGACTGAAAACTCATTATAAACATTTAGTTTACATAACTGTTAAACAGCTAACTAAATAGCATAATGCAGCAATAGTAGCTTAATGTATTCTGTATCTTTGATCCTGGCTGCTCATTCTCACTACTTCAATGCAACACTATCTTAGTTATGTTGACTTATTTTTTTTCCTTGAGTTGACATTACAAACCAGATCAGATTAAAAAAAAAAAAAAATCCACCAAAAAGGCTGTTTGTCTGGTTGTTTTCAAAACTGAATCAATTCCCTTGTACTCTTATGGATTTTCCCTTCTCTTATGCCAGTTTTAAGCATGTAGAATCATCCTGTGAACAGAACACAGGTTTAAAAAAAGGCTGAAAATATACGTTTATATCTAGAACATTCTGCAGCTGCTCACAAACAGTTGGGCAACCAAAACTGCAAAAGCAACATGGTACAAAAATCAATCCCACTATACCTTAAGTCAATATTGCCACCACACGCTATGTTATGACAATGTGATCAAAACCATCAGCAACTCAACTAAGTGCTTAAAGGCTATTAGAATACATACCCTTAAAACTAGCACTTTGAAAGCATTATGGAGAGCACATAGTTAGATTCTAAATAGTTTGTCCCCCCTGTAACTATGATGGCTCAGTTTCCTGAACTGGGATACTTTTTGGACTTCCGTATCAGGGATAATGATTCCCAACTGGTATGAATAACAGCAACCTGTCAATAAAGCAATACTGATTTACAATAGCTAAGAATCTAGGGCTTAAATTCAACATATGCAAAACAGATAAATGATGCCTTTTCCCCAAATCATGTACATTATTTATTGAGACAAAAAGTTATTTCAGACAAGGACTTTCCTTTGAAATGTATTTCAGCATTGCCTTCTTCCCAAGAGCTCTTGTGTTCACACTGGGACTTCTAGGCACTTCTGTGTGGGCACTCAAGTGTGTACATTTGCTTTAAGTAAGCTAAGCAAAAAGATTTATCTAAATTTTTGACAAAAAGGATTCACTTGCTAGTAGAAAAAGCACAAACCATACACTGCAATAAATCATGAAACGAAGTCTGAGGGCTTATTTTTACACTTAGAATTACCCATGAAGTCCTTAAAATAAAAAAAAAAAGAAAAAAAAAAGAGCAAAACATAAAAAATGAGGATAGACATTCATGCAAGTTTAGATTTGTTCCCACTTTTACATCTGCACTAAAATGATTTATTCTATGGCAATTCCTTATTCTTAAATAAGATACTGCACATTATGAGGACTTCTTTATTATCTTTAACATAAATATGTGCAGTCATTTTTTTTTGCATACGTCCTTAATTGCTGTCTTATCTGATCAACAGGGTGTGGTGCAACCAACATCCTCACCAACTGCAACCACCTTCAACTCATGAAAACACATCTCTGAACTGTGTTTCTGATAATAACAAGCCCATGAGATGCCTTCATCTGTACAGAGAGAATACTATAGACAACGTGAAAAAGATGTGTTCCTAGGAAAATTAGTTACTTGCTTTTACTTATTAAAACTTCAGTGCAACTTACGTACACACATTCACATATGACTTCTACCAACACTCTTGAGACAAACATTTTGTGGAGTTGTAACACAAATGTTTGTGAATTGTCAGCTGTTCATCATTTGACAATATAAGCATAGATTTAAAGTAATTTTTGAGTAGAATAAAAGCAGAATATGTAATCTGGGAAAGGATGTACTAGAAATTTGTGCTACCTACACAAAAACTCTATTTGGTTTACTGAACCCTCACTCATACTTCTAAGAACTGACAGAAAATGGAGGAAGAAAAGATGATGATTGAACTGGTCTATGCCCAAAGATGAAAAGGACAAGAATATTGTTAAGGTTGATTAGATTTCTTCTCTCACTTGGAATTAGGCAAAACATAACTTTTTTCCAAGAAATGGCTTCAATTACTGGGCTAAACAGTTTCTGTTACTTTATGGGATTCTCTTCAAATCATACACGAAGACTGTTAAACTAACATATTAATGGAATAATTGTATTTATTTTGAAGAGCATTTCTCTATGTTTAGCAAAATCGTATGTTAACACATTAAAGAATTTCTGATGCAAGTATGAATATTTTATGTAAGCATAAGAAGCATAAGCTGTATTGCTTACACTAAAAAGATAAGCAAAAAATTTTACTCTTAGTAAAATGGCACCAAGTCCCAGTGGGATCTGAATCCAGAACAACCACCACGTTACTACTCTTGCCAACTTCAGGCAAAAGCTGGCTGGAGGCCCTCATTCTTCCCAGCATTTTTAGATGGAGGGACAAATAATCATGTGCATGTGTGTATGAAAAGCCTGCCGAGATGAGGGACTAGCCACAATGCCAAAATCAAGGTCATTAAAGACACTGCATATGGACAGGGTCATTTTACTAGGAACAGACCAATTACCAGTGAGCATATATAATGACTATTCATGATGTCAAAGCAGCTTGCCACACTGCTTTAATCTGCCAGCAGACAAATGCCTATACAAGAATGTTGCAGCTGTCAAGGGAATATTTGACTCAATGTATGTATCTTGGAATGGGTTCTGTAGGCAGTCTGGCCTCTGTCCTGAAGTATTGGAGAGGATAATTCCACAAAATTACAAAGTACGAGACCACAAAAATTCAAACCATAGCCTTGATATTACAAGAATCCTAGTTGATTTCAGCTGTTACAACAGAAAGAACCAGTTATTATACACAAATGTCTCACTGACCAAAATTAAGAATTTTTTTCTCCCTTTTCCCTCAGCGCTGTTTATCCCGTAACTCTTTAAAGGAAAACATGTATGCAGGCTGTTGAACAGACATACATCTAGAATTCTCTGCCTCTCAGCTCTGCGGTACAGATAGAGACTTCTTTACTCTGACTGAGACCTTAAGAGAGATGCACATACAGCAATGGAGTCACCTGGCTCCTGTGAAACAGCTCCAATCAAACTGGAGCAGATTAACAAGTCACAGAAGATAACAAAAAAAACCCCAAACAACCCCCCAAAAAAACACGCTACATTCTCAGGCATTACAGTATTTAAAGAAACTCATTCCTGAAACTGTAAGGTTGTCCTCAGCTAGTAGAAATCAGTTTAACAATAAGGTCTTTCCTGCTATGAATAAAGAGCTATCAGCTTGGTCTATCAGAAGTCATCCAGCATTTTTAAATGGGAGTTTTTAGTGCAGGTAGTGCCTTTATACTATACTGTCAGGTACACACTACAATTCTAAAAACAGTAAAGAAAATAATAATTATCCTCCCCCATTCATCTGTTCCGAATTCTCAACATAAAGAAGCTGCAATGACTGATAGTGGAAATTGCTGCAGTTCCTCAGGAGCTATTCCATTAGAAAACCTTTTGATCGCTTGGGCTGACTACCAAGACCAGGTGCAGAATTCTGATCCCCGAGCTACCATAAGAGATGGCACAATTCCCTCTGGAAGCAAGGCCGGGCCCAAATGCATGCAAATCCAGGGTCTGAAGCCTTATGGAAGACAACAGACTGTAAGACAAAATAGAAATCTCTTTACTGAATCTTTTCTTAACCAGCATGTGAATATCTCATGAATCAAGCAGTGTTATAATTCATTAATATGACAAATAAGTGTTCTAATATATTTCCTGTATGATTTGGGGAAACGTACATAAAATTTGTAAGTTTTGGTTCATGTTATGGAATGATACAATTGCTATAGGTTTGTATACCACTGTAAATATGTATCTATCTTTGTTGACCAGGACTGTATGACATTTTTCCCTGGAAAGATATTTAGGGAAACCAGCAAATTTAATGACTGGACTCTGGCTATACAACAGGAATACTAAAAAAAGCAAACTAAAAGTATAACCTTGCCTTGTTTGTAGGGAAGAGAGGAGAGAGGGTAAAAATATACAAATTTCAGGTTAAAGAGGGAAAGATGCTGGTAGGACTTTTAATGGACTCCAAGAAACATACTCAAGGATTTAGCCAGGAGAAAATAAAAGATGAGCATGTTTAGCCACAGACTCTGTAGCTCAAGGACAAACCAGAAAGACACAGGACCATGTTCCAGACACAACCCAGAGGGATTAAAACACCTGAAGTGGGTAAAACTTTCACGGTGTGTTATTTTAACATAGGTAATACATTTATGATCTCATACTGTTACAGTAAAGGACAAAAGCGGCTTCAGAATCCCTATGAGTGTTTTTGGGCACGCTCTCATATCTGTCATGGTCTCCGTCATGAAAAATGTCAAGAAAAACACCCAGGATTCTGGGAAATTGTTTTTAACCTGAAGTGAGATCTTGAGATAGCTGCTCAGTTGCATTACGCAGTTGAACAGTGTATTCAAGCACAAGGGTGAGAGTGCTAAAATATGAAACCTTCTTTCAAGTGTGTTCCTGAGACCCCAGCCTTGGGGCAGTAACCAGATTCTGTTTAGTTTCCAAAGATATAAAGCACACTGGATCCAAGGAGTGCAGCCCAAAACTTCAGTATGGTAAGTAATCAACTGGAGAGGGTAACCAGATCTCTAACAAATACTGTTCAGATTTTCATTTTAAATTGTTCATGTTTCCAGTTCAAATCGTATCAGAACAAGAGATTCTTCTGAAAAATGTTAACCACAAATTCCTTTCGATGAAATACAAAAACAGTATAGTGATAAGCCACAGTGGGGATTTTTCAGTAATAGCAAAGGATCTTTCTCATCACCTGAATCTATTATTTTCTATTTAGCAGAATATTCTGATGTTACAGCTCAACTCCAAACCTTCATTAAGAGTATATATAGGAAGCACTACTAAGCAGTCAAGGATTAAGAAACAGTAAACTTAAGGATGCCCACACATCTCCATGAATGCACATCTACTAGTTTACACGCCAATTTCATTGGCGCATGCTGCATTCAAATAACAACAAACCTGCTACTTCTTCTACAGCCAGAGGTACTTAGGAGTTTAGTAAAACTGGACTCATTATAATCTGAGGAGTTTTGTTTAACTTTTTATGCAAGTTTTCTGCTCCCTAAAGTATTTATTTTAATAATTTTGACAAATAATTCAGATTTTTTTTAAACCTGTCACACGGAGTTTTTATTACCTGGGGGCAGAGTCTTATAAATTAGTGCATGCTGATGTGGACAGGGGCACAGACCCAGAACCTCTGGTCTCTCCTCAGTTAGCTGGGTGAGAAGATACTTCAGGCCAGAAGCCCTGCAAGTTGTGCTACTGCAGCCCTGTGTCTCACCTGCTATGTGCTGGCTCTCAGATGAACCTGGTTGAATCCATCTTTGTAGACATGAGCTAAAAAAAATTATCTCAAACGTATGAACGTAGATGCAGTTGGGATTTTTCTTGCGTCAACTTGTGACCATTGTGACCAAACTAAAACTTAACACAATCTTAAAAAAATCTGCATTAAAGACTTTCACAGTCTTGGGTACTAACAGTTTATTTACCCTCCTCCTAGGGCAATCGGTAATAACAATAAAAAAGACCATTAATAATTTATATTATTATAAAATGTTGCTTGCTCCAGGTAAGTGGAATTTTGCAGAATAAATATTAACCTGGATTTAAATTGAAGTTGAAAGAATGAGATTTTCAAATATCTGCACTCAAATGATCTGTGAATACAGAGAAGTGATTAAAGGAAATCTTGTTAACTTCAGCCAGACCAAAGACTTAGGTCAATATTGAGACCTTTTAACCATCTCGTAAGTCTCCTGCAGATAGATATGCATTATCAGTCCCATAGCACAAACCAATTTTTTTCTACAGAGAACAGCGTTTATTGTCACTGCACTTTCAGACACTCTTCTATGTGGACACAGCTAGTTGCTAGACTCACTAGCAAATTGAATAATTTCAGTATTTCCTTAGTGAATTGACTGCAGAAGCATATTATTCATTTAAATGGTCAATCCTTAAATATGAAGCTTTTAGATTCTAGTGATTTTTTTTCCAGAAGCGTCGTGTAGGGAAAAAAAAAAAAAAAAAAAAAAAAAAAAAAAAAAAAAAAAAAAAAAAAAAAAAGTAACATGATTACAGACAGGAACCAATGACTACCTGAACCAATGTCAAGTTCAGAGAAGACAAAGAACTCAGCTGTTTAGTATAGAACTTACAATTTTTCCCCCAATAAATGAAGATCTTTTTTTTCCCCTCAAGTAAGGATATTCAATTCATACCAAGGCCAACATGTTGCTCACATAACACATAGCAAGTCACATAAAGATACGCAGCAAGTGTTTAATCTTCAGTGGAAAGTCTAGTGGTTAACCATGCAAACAAATTATTTAACATTTTCCTCAGGAATCATTGCATTTCCATGTCCAGAGTGGTTAACATTTGCGTGTCATTTCAGTAACATATACTTATGGTCAGGACATCCAGAGTCTGTATCCCCTAAAGCAAAAATGGGGAGGTTAATGTTCTAAGGCACTTGATTCAACAAGACTAATAGATTTTCCTTCCCCTGTAGATGATCTAACTGAGGTAATATAGACAACCAGAGCTGGAAAACTTATACTCAGCTAAATGAATCGCGAGTCTATAGAATGCTTAAATTCAGAAAAAGACTGAGGGTAGCAACATGCAAATTGACAAAACTGTTGAAGAAATGCAATTGCAGGAAACATAAATATAACATGGGATGTCTGTAAAGAGGTATCACGCATAGGAACAAAAAATAAAAGTAATTTTTCCTCTGCCTATGAGGCCAGCGATGGTATTTCCAGTGTCTTACTGGAATACCACTGAATAGCTCACAGTCTTTCCCATTAGGAAGATATATAGAGAAAGAAAGAGTTGTGTAAGACAGGAGAGATCACAAACACACACGTAAAAGCTGAATAAAGCCAATAGGATAGGCATAATAATAGAAGGTGAAAATACAACCTGTTTGCAGCACATTAGGATGGTATATCTAGGCACAAATGACATGCACTAACTTAAATACTCATCAGAAAAAAAAACTTCTCAATGAAAGGATGAAGTACCTTGTCGAATAATCCATCTTTGGACTTAAAAGTCATTGATGCTTTGAAATATTGGTTGATGTAGTGTTTCTTTAAAAGCTGAATGTTGTAATCCCTTACATGGCAGAAAACACTTTTTGCAACTTCTCTTATGCTTAATATAAAAAGCAAGAACAAAAGATGTATCAAAGATTATTTACTTCTGTGTTTCCAGAGGCAGATCAAAAGTAACTGAAGGGTTGAAGTGTAAGAGAGCAAGTTTRTTTATTGCTCTGATAAAACTGGTAGCAGCACACAGCCTGTAATTGCCTTGTACAACTCTCCTGCTACAATCACTATTTCAGTAACTCTGGGTTAGCAGATAAGACTACTTAATCCAAGTCGTCATCTTCTTGTCCGTGGAACTTCTCTGAAGCTGTAAACAGGGTGGTCTACATTGCCCAAGAACTGCATGACAGGATCTTCTCTTACAACACTATTTCTAATAATACTGCATACTTCAGGAGCAAAATCCTCCTCCTAAATCTACATGATAAATTATGATTGGGACAGTCTACTCTTCCTATTGCTATGAAGGTAAACTGAAGTTTGCAGTACACCAAAAATCAAATTGACAGTTATCAGAACTTGAGAGAATAGCTCCCTTCTTTGAATTTTTTTTTCCAAAAGTTAGTACCAAAGAATCTGCAGTTGATTATTTGTTCCTCATCTAGCCATTTTGTTTTGTTGACCTTTTCTAAAACACAAATGGATCTATAAAGTACCACAATATATGATAAATTGGAAAATGGCATCACAAAATTAAAAAAAAAAATCTAAAGGAAGTAAAACTTAAAACAGAGGCGGCTACTACAAAGATGTTCTATAGTGGCATATACATGTCAACGTAATCTGTAGATTTCCTCAAGAAAGTATGCACACCATCATTAATCTCACAGGCAGAATTTGGCAATATATTATTTACAAGTAACACAAAGCTCTCTTATTTAACTTACCAAAACGCTAATGCTGCAATTTCCAAAGAGATTCACATAACTCACACCCAAATCCCACTGAAATATGAGCATCCAGTTCAAATTAAGTTTTTGAACATCTCTCACTATGAATTCCCCAAATCCCAAAATGCACTATAATTCCTTCTGCCAAGATAGGTTTTCATTATTATGTCACCTTTCTCATAGAGCTCCTCCATCGCTCTCCAGGTTTCAGCTCGGACCTCTCGATTGCTTTTACCCGGAACATGTGCATCAGGCCAGTGTATTAAATAAAGATCTAAAAAAGAAACAGAAGCAGACTACTTGTTAAAGTGTCCAAAAAATATATATATCAAACCATGTGAAACAGCATTTTCCCTCCATAATGGCCCCTAACATATTATCATCAAAATAGTTACAATTACTACTCTATGATCATTACTGTATACATCCATTTAGTTTTAATAAACAAAATCTACAACATTTCATTAACAACTAAAGGTAGCAGAAGACGCACATGTGCCACAGGTTTAGGTCACTGCAATCAGAATTTCATGGTCACATATGCACTTAATAAACTTTGAACACGTAACAAGCCCCATTTAAATCAAAGGGATTTTGGTTACTGGAATTAAGACTGGACTACTGCTGAAGTGCCACAAGTCCTCAAGTTTATGGAAGATAAATGTGTTTGGCAGTTCTATAGATATTTTATACAACCTCAGCAGTGGGTCTGGTTTTTTTTCTTTCTAAAGAATACTTCCATTTATGAATTTCTGTTGGACATTACAGCAATTCTTTCATGCAGTTTTTTTTGCTATGATTTTGTTGCAGCATTTGTGATTTTTTTTTTTTTAAGCATTTTTTAAAATATTATTTTAAGGGAACAAAATTATGCTTTACTACATTTTCAATGTAGTAAATTTCAAACGCAATTAAGATTTACTGCTGATGAAATTATCCAAGCAGCTACTGAAACTGGCTGTCTCAGGAAAGCATTTTTTTGTGTTGTCTCCATGCAAGAAAAGACTATCCTTCTACTGAAAAAGGAGCATTTCCAACATAAATTAAAAATGAGAAATTTACATGTATTGGACTCAGAGTTCCAAATCAGATTACCTACATTTCAAAAATGATAAGATGTATAACTCGTTTATAAGTTTGTAGACACTGCTAGACATTCTGAAGGAGAAAGTTAGGAAATACTTTGAAAACAATTACAGTTCTATTTAAATCCTAACTGCAGATTAAACAAGTAACTGCAGGTATCCCAGTCAAAGAGGTGTTGGTCTTTGCCGCATACATTAGTCTGACACAAAACAGGAAAAGGAAATAAATGCATGACTGAGATGTGCATCATTGTCTTTGTGCTTTATAATATTTCTTTTTTGGCAGTTCAAATATAGAGCTAAGAAATAAAAAAATAGACTCGTTTGCAATGAGCAGAGTTTTTTGTTCTCAATGCATCACACCGTTCATTTACAGCACCTCTGTGAAAACACAGATCCTCTGCCATATATTTTTTATTCACATTTAAGGACTGCACTAACAATTACTATACCACTGGGCTGGTATATTAGCTTTCCACCTCTATAAATACAAATTCAACCTCGATTTAAGAGGAAAAGGTAACATGAAATTCAATATAATACACCAGTTCCCATTTGGGTACATCATTGCAACGCTGTTAAAGAGAGTATTTTGCTTACACTAAGAATGTAATTAGAACAGTACAGAATTTTGTACAGTAAGATACATTACAGATGTATCAAGGAAAAAATTATTTTGGGTGTATCACAAAAATCATGACCTAAATTTGCACTTTCTGATATCAATAACCCATTAGACTTTTAAACCCAATTGCTCAGACAAACAAATATCACTCATATATAATGATTTTCAGCATCTGGATTTATGTCACATTTAAGGAGAACATTGCTCATTCTTTGCCCTTATATACATAAAAGCCACTCCTAATTTAGAAAAGAGTAAAAAAACCACATGCAGTCTTGTTCATCACTGATCTGTGAATAATTACTCCTTCTCTAATTGCTCTGAAGAAAGAAGTTGTATTTATTAAGAATAAATACCAATATATGGTATCGGAATAAATACCCATTTCTGTGACATTTAAGTGAAAACTAATATTGGGATATTGATTAAAGCATTTGGTAAGGTTATGTTCAAAACTCAGGACTACTCTAATTCTGTTGCCAATAAAGTCTCTTTTAAAATTTCCACTGACTTATATTAGATGCAATCCCAAGGATTAGCATCAGGAATTGCTAATATCAAGTGTTCATTTTGAGCCAAAATTATATATGCCATTGGCAGTACTTWCTGCATAGAGACTGCCATGTTTTAATCTGATTTTTTTTTCTTGGATAAAGCAAATGTCATATATAAGTAGGTGTAAGTTACTGGTATCTGATGCCTACCTCACGTAAAAATGGAAGAATTACATATCTTTAATTGCTGCTTGTTATGTTCTCCAAATCAGACTAATAAGAACTGCTTAACTGTGCAGAATCATGTTGTATAGCACCAACAAAAAATAATCATTAACTTCAGCAGAATTTCACCAAAAGCTACTTTTCCAAAAGCCTGTATATTCAGTTAGACATCACAGTTTGCAGATGTTCACAGAAATAGCTACACCACGGATTTCCACATACAAAGATGCTTTGTACTCAGCCCAAGAAATTGAAGCACTCTCAGAAGAATGACTTTTAACAGATTTGATAACTGAAAGATCTCTGGCCTTGGATATTTAAAAAATGCAGTACATCACTGTTCCCTGTATTAATATCTGAGACCTCTTCAATGCAAACATGATTAGCTGTTGGTCCTTTATTTTAGAAAGGTGATGTTATTGGGTATGTGATGTCTGTATCATCCTGTTATGTTTATTTTAATTTAGGCTTTTTGTTGAAATAAAAACTACTTCACAGTTAGAAATATATGCATTTAGGGCTAGAAAGCACCTACTGAATCACAAAGTGCAGTCCTCCTGACTGCAAGAAGTGTTCGCGAAAGATGTGGGGCAAAGGTACCTTATCTCACAGATAGAGTAGAATGGTCTTTCTGCCTGTCATAAACAAACCACCCCAGCACAGCTAGAAGTGGAAGGAATACAATGTACCTTGCAACGAGCAATGGAGCTGCCACTTTATTTAAATAAACTAAGCATAGTTCATTTTAAATTAGGATCTGCTTACTTCTATTGCATCTGTTAGAAAACGTTCCATAATACCTGTAGACCGATAAAAAGAGTAAGCACCTTACAAACCAAGGTCTACGATTTCATCTTCATTTGTACACACATTCACACCTACACCCACACACTTTCTTTTGCTTAAAATATTTCCCCTCCTGGGGGATTACACGAACACAAACACCCTTATTTTCATTTTGGAGGCAAGAAATTTGTTTTAAATTATTTATCAAAATAGCTTAAGATTCCATTAATCAAGAAATGTGTAACTTTATCGCTGGAGGTTTTTAAGAATAGACTACATTTTTATCTGTTGAGAATGATGTGGTTGTGCCTTATAGTGTGGGATAGATTAATCAATACTTTGAAATGTCTTCCAACCATATTTTTTTAAAATAATCTTAACTCAAAATAAAAAACCCCAATGATTCACAGTATCAGGATGCACTTGAGAAAGAAGAGAAATACCCAAACATTCACAATCAAATTTTGTATTTACCAGCTTTTTACAGCATCCTTTACAGACAATCAAGCTGTAGTGGTGCAGTGCTAAGTGAGGGCCTGGAGTTCATTCAAATGTCAAAACACAGTGCTGCAGGAAAACTAAAATTAACATGTGAACTGCTTTCACACAGACGTTTAAAATAGAGTGACTTATTATTTCTTAGTTGTTGCAGCACCTACAATCAACACAGTTCCTCTTAACTCAAAAGTACAGGGACATTTTACACATTCAAATGCCAACAGCATGTTGTCATGGAAATAAAAGTTTGCAATTATATCCAAATTCCTAACACAATATTAAAAAAAGGGTCAAAACTCACTATAACAAACCTAGTTTTGAAGAACAAGCCCTGGCTCATATCAAACCTAAAAGTATATTTTTTCAATGTTTAGCACAGTTATCTTAATGCAATGATTGTATTTTCCCTGCTTTTCTCAATTGTCACTGCACTTAGTATGTACATGATGTATTTTTCTTTCCCACCCAATCTTTGGTTTTTTGTTTGTTTTTTATTCTATTGGAACAAGGATCAACGTGAAGCAATCTCCAAAGTGTTCTGAATTCATACACAATATGAACTGGGTGTATTATCATCATTCATGTGATTCATCTATTACACTGAATATGCTGATAGAACAGTTGTCCAACTCCAGCTGGGGATTTGTGATAGGTTAAATTTGCCTGAATGTGACAGACTTGGAACAGTCAAAAGGAAAATAAAATTGTTTATGAATTCGGTAACCCACAAATCACATTCAAGTAGAAGTTACTTTGGAGGTTTGATCCAAATCCCAAGGAATGTATTCCGCTACTGCCAAACCTGTAAGATTTGCTGTCATTTCATATTGGTTTACTGTGACTGCTAGTTGAGGACCACATTTAGAAAATGCAAGGAGCAGAATATCTGTTACAACCACTGCCCACAAATAATACAAATTTCCAGCTTCTCATGGATATATGATCTACTGATTCAAATAAAAATCCTGGAACACTGCTCTCCTAATACCATTTGCCCAAAAAGCGTTTATTGAAAAGGTTTCATAACAGTATTTTACATGGAACACTTTTTCTCTTAAAAAGCTGCAACTGCTTTCAGCAGTTCATCTGTTTCAACAGCTGGCATTCTATATACTGCTAATGCACAGATTTATCAATTCCTAGTAGATTATTTCCCTAGTCTCTAATTGAGTCTGCATGGAGGGACTGTGTAGCCCAGAAGGATCCTCAAGAAAATTAACAGGACCCTCCTTGGAACAAAGAGCTTAGCTGCACATTTAGCTGCCAGGGCTCCTACAGCTTTTTCTTTTTGCAGTTTTCTGATTGACTAACTTTCCCTCCAACATAAAGGTCTAACTTCACAGATATATTACTTAGGATCTTTCAATGCTCTGTATGAACCATGTATGTTATGGAAATGCTGCAAACCACCACATATTTGGTTAATACCATATAATGAAATCAGGAAATTCTGATTTAGGTACATTTCATGTACCTTTATTTCACATTCCTATTTCACAGAAAAACTGCCAGCTTTAACACATGCTTGTAACTAAAGAATTTACTTTCCTAAATAAGCTTGGACACAAATTGCCCTGTTATTACCAGATCTTTTCTTGTCATGGATTTCATGTCCTCTCTATGGTACAGACTGGGCAGCAGAAAAGGGACATAAAATGCAGGTATGAATGAAAACAGAGCTAGGATATCTAAGCTTAGTTCTACAAGCTTATAACCATATTTTCAAACCAATCTTCTGCATTCCAGTTACTTTTGTTAGACTTGTGATAATTTCCATCGAAAAGCTCTTACTCTAAGCATTCTTGAAACACTTGAAAAGTTCATGTTCACGTTCCGATAGCACCTTCCAGCTGGGTGCTTTCGGACAGGGGGTATAGGACTCCCTAAGGCATGATGCTTCCTATGAACCCTATGAAACACACTATGTATTGTACCTCCTCTAAGGGTTTACTTCACCAGCATATATAGCACTAAACATAGAACTCAACCTTATCTCTTTCACACCAGTGCAGATCATACTGTGTTTAACAAAAACTGTCTGCGGAGTTGATCCAACAGAGATTAAACTCAAGCAGCCAAAACGGTTACTCCATTTGCTATCCCATCCTTTTTGCGGAGGTCACTATCCTCATTGACAGATCAGTGAATTGCATGTGAAGTATTTCCTAACCATCACAGTTTACAAATCGTCAAGTTAAAGCAAACTGAAGCCAGCATTGATTTAGGTCACTATGTCAGACTAAGTGGTGGTTCAGGAAGAGCTTTATAAATTTTTCAGACATCTCCATGTCAGTGGAAGAAATGTGAGGAAGGAGGGAAGACGGGTGAGGGTATTAAAAAAAAAAAAAAAAAAAAAAAGGGGGGGGGGTGTGTGCTGGAAATCTGGTATGGAAGCAAATTGCACTGGCAGTTGTAATACTCCTTAATTTGTCTTACTAATATGAGCAAAAGAAGTCTCAGAGCTGAACATATCTGACAAGCTGAAGTTCTGTTTATGCCAGTCCAAGGATTCACTCACATGGTGACAGTATTTGTGCATTTCGTGCTCTCAGATTTTTTTTTTCCTTGTTTCATGTATTTCTGCTTAGCAGCAATATGCAAACTGAGTATTTGTGTGAGCACCTACTTTCATCAGTCTACTACCTGAGAAAATAAAAGCAAATTACAGTACTAAAAGGAATCACCGAAAATGATTTCCTGGAACTGAGTCAAGTTTTCCTCTCATCGACATTCAGCACCAGGGCTGTACCAAGCAGAAGAAAAAAGAAAGCAAACACAAAACATAACAAGCAGAAAGCAGAGAGGAGGAAACATGTTATTTCTTAACTTAGAGGAGAAAGTCAGGGCTTGAAACTTTGTTTATGAAAGACTCCTTGCAGTGACTTGTATTTGCATGGGAGAGACAAAAAGAGATTTCAATTCATTTTGCATTATTCTGTACCTGTGCAGGAAGTTAAGGGATACATTTCCATAAAGAATGAAGCCAAAGATGTGCATACAAATATCTCAGTCTTTAACAGATACAGGTTTTTTTCCCTTCATATTGCAATGTACCCAAGCAAAAAAGCCAGTGAATACAGCACACAGCTGCCATTAATATTATATGCCATTAATTCTGCAAAATCTGTACTTCACAAAAGCTGTTCACTTCCTCAATTAAAGTTTATTTATTGGTAACGGGGACAGGGTGAGGAAAGAAAAGCAAAATGAGGGTTTTCAGGACGCTGACAGATAATGTCTGATGGTTAGGTCAATTATTGCTTGATTATCAGCATAAACGCTATCTCCACCAGTGTCATTATTTTAGACTATTACTTTAAATTCATCTTCCTCTACCTCCACTTTCTTTTCATTGCTCCAGCTAGGGAAGAAGCAGCAAAAGCATTTTAAAAAAAAAATCATGTTTATTTTTATCAGGTACCTCCTCTCCTATGACATGTTGCAAAGAATTAATTGGCATCATTATTGCAGCTCTTTGCCTGTCCAATAAGGGAATAACAATATCACATCTTTGACTACAAG
The DNA here is from genome assembly GCA_035582835.1 of Phoebastria nigripes. Classification (NCBI taxonomy): domain Eukaryota; kingdom Metazoa; phylum Chordata; class Aves; order Procellariiformes; family Diomedeidae; genus Phoebastria; species Phoebastria nigripes. The sequence continues at coordinate 430,840 of JAYKAV010002976.1, forward strand.
AAGTTTATGATCAGGGTAAGTTTGAAAGTGCGTAAGTCTAATTCAGTGTTAGTTAGATTTAGTCTTCTAAAGTCTTGTAGATACTTCTAACATTTTCCCAAAGTATATTGCATCAGGCAGACCAAACCAAAGGCAGGCATTCAGGATTTTTAAAAGTTAATAGACCTACAAAATAAGCTTTAGAAAGGACTCCCATTCCTTGAGATTCAACAGACCACACAAGAAGTTAGGCATTTTTGTTGCCCTGTTACCAATAAATTATTGTAAAGTTTATGAATCCTTGTTTCATAGGTTTTGGGTGTTTTTAGCAAAATATATAAAACTCATGTAGTGGATCCTCAAATCAATTTAATAATGAAACGTACCTTTATAAAACATACCTTCATCTGTTTTAAAACATTTGCAACAAGGAAAAATTCTGTGCTCTCAATTATATGCATGTGAACTTCCTAAAGAACAAACAGAACAAGAAATCTGCAAATGTGTAAATAAAGGCAGAATTTGGTTTCTGTGATCTATCTGTACTACATMATTTTTTTCAGGAATTCATTCATCTTTGCAAATGCTCACATGGAAGGCACAATAAATGAGCTATATGTAAAGATTCATACCAAGATATTCAACACCAAGTCTTTCACATGACTCCAAGCAGGCTTTTTTTGTGTTTTCATATCCATAATCACTATGCCACAGTTTGGTAGTTATCCAGAGGTCCTCCCGCTTCACACCACTCTCTTTGATGGCTTTTTGGAGGAGAGATTCACAGCCATATCTTTTTGCTGTGTCAATATGACGAATGCCACATTTTTGTAATGCATGGACCACAGCATCATGGGAATAGCCACCTTGATGGGAAGTACCTAAACAAACAAAATCAGAAGTGAATTGTCAGCAGTGAATTATGAGGGACATATTTTATCATTCTTTTTAATTTTTGTTTTCCTTTTTTTGTATATTGTCACAGAACCTTCTTATTAAATTTTCATTTCCTAATAATAAAGAAATGGGAACTGACAGATCTCTAGGCTGGGAAAATACATAATGTGCTAGAATGTTGATGCTGATCAGAAAACTCCACTGAAATCAAATATCAACAGCATTTAACTGTAAAGAAGTGATTTCAGAAGTCAGGCTGAAGACCATCAAAAAGAAAACACATACTTTATGGACAATTAGTATATGGCACTTAATTTTCATATAGGAGCACAACATTTACAGGTGAAAATATTAACAACAATAAATAAAATATAACTTAAAAAGAAATTTACTTTGCAGAAAGCATATCCTGAAATCTTTACTCTGTTGAACTCCTGGTAGCTTCAAGTTATTATTGCATTGTACAATCCCAGACTGGGCCATACCGCAGGTGCAATTCACATAATGTCAAGCTCAGCAGTAACCAAAACAACGGAATCCTACACAAGAGTTACAGAATGGGCATACAGGGAGTTTCAGTAACAAAGTACTGAACTCTCATTGTGTAGGTATTCACTGGATGTGTATTTTGCATGTCAAGGGGACGGAAGGAGGAGGAGACTCAGCAGGAAAAGCAACCAGCAGGAGGACTGTCAGATAAAGAACTGGTTGAGAGCAAGGAGGATGATGTTTCTACTTACCCTTTCCTGTTAGTTGTTTTTCCTGCCATGAACCACTCACCCATTCACCCTCACTCACACACTTCCCACAAACAGTATTTTCTACAGTTTGTTGGAGGAAATGCTCAGTCAGTTCCAGTCAGCTACCAAAGCCACCTTCTAAGATGATGATTAGTACTTAAAGGCCCTAGTGCTATAAACAAGTCAGCATGCAAATGGCTACGTCACTAACTTCAGAAGGGCCCTGTGCAGTTGTGACAGTCGACAGCAACAGGGTCTTCAGCCACTGCTGAATCTAAATAAATAAAGGACTCCAGGTCAAAGAATAATATAAAGTGAAATTTGTATCTTTCCCTCCAAACATATTTATTTCTACATCAAACACTATCTGCATGGTATGAAATTAACAAATATATATGGCCACCCAGACTGTCAGAAAAAGGAAAGAAATGAAAACACACACAGTTACCTTAGACTCATCCTTAGAGCCTCTCATACCTGAACTGGAGAGAGAACGCCCACAGGAGTCTGCAGGACTTTCTCACACACGTCGTAACAAGAAGTTACAAAAGTCCTACTCGCATGTAAGGCAAGCCAGGTTGCCTATGCTTATCATTTTTGTTCATTCCCAATCTCAGAAGAAAAGCCAATGATACCTCTGTAATCTTGCTCAATACTTCAAGTAATTTAAAAGATATTTAAGATATAATATGGTCTGATATCACACACATACACCTGAGGATCATGACATTCTGCTGATCACAATGGGACAATCCCCACTTTACGTTCATGACCTACAAAATGTGGAGTATTGAATTCTTGATTTATCTTCATGGATTTTAGAGTGATGAAATTATAATACTATATTCCTACAATTTTGACATGTGTATCATAAGTATTTTACCCTCCAAATGTAAACAAAGTTTTAATGTTTTAAAAGACAAAACTTTAAAACTTTTTTTCTGCATAGCCACTAATTATGGTTAATAACTGGCTTAATTTCTGAGTCATCTAGAAATAATGTCCCTATAACTTGTTTTACATCAAAATAAGTCAAGCTAGATCAACTTACATTTTCAAAATAGCTATTTCAAAATCTTCATGAATGTTTAAGAATTTTAGATGAATGCAGTGCTACTACACTGCAACTATGGGCAAAGAACATATATGTAATTATTACATTATTCAGATCCTAAAGGAATTTTACTAAAGAATTATATAACTAACATAGAAAAATTACTATACTTTTTCATAACAATCCCTTCACTTTTAATAAGCTGGTATTGGTGCCAAATAAATGAGGTTGTAACGATTGTGTCTCTTTCTGGCTGAATGGACATTTCTAAGCACAGAATGAATGGAGTTCATTTAGAGGTCTTGCAAATGGACTCGGACTCTTTTCATGCATAATGGATTTCAGTAAGAACATTTAGGACAAACAACTTTTTTTTTTTTTTTAAATTTAACCCTTTTAAGTTAAAGGAAGAGAGTGGGAAAGAAGGAAAATTCAGAATAATTTTGTTCTTGTTCCCCATTCAGTGATGGCACATGCTCTTGTTTCACAGGAAATAGAGAGACCAAGATCAGTCTGGAGGGAATTATCTCAATTTCTATACCTAAAAATGAACTACAACAGTCCTGATGCACTAAATAATAATAAAAAAAAAAAAAGGTTAATTATTTAATACTATCACTTTGCAAGCCAACTCAATCATGAACAACAGGTTTCTAAGTTAATTATGCTACAAACATAACAGCTTCTAGACTTAGAAATCAGTTTTCTTGTGTCTACTCATGTGATTAAATATGTTACAATTCATAGATGCAGAAGGGCGACAAAAGAAGGTGGAGTGACTTAAATTTCTATTTTTTTAACAGTTTAAATCAGACTTAACATTATTTGAACACATTAACATTCTTACACGTTTGGGATTACCCTTTGTTCAGAGAGATGTAATTCACACTGTACATGTATACTTAAAGACAAAATCCAATCTCGCATTTAAGACCAACATGAACTAGGACCCATTTCACCCTCTTACTCTTTCTAAAAATATTGAATTAATATATTTTTATTCTAGAAAATTCTCTGATAAAAAAATAGGAATTCCTTTTAATAAGTGAAGTCAAATATAAGTAAGTCTAGAAGAACTCCCTATTTTTTAGCTAGTATTTTAACTTGTTTTCCTAGGGGAATAGCACTGTTCTCTCACTGACTGAACTAACGCAAATTTGACAGAGCTGAAGATGTCTGAGATAATTACATTCCTACAGATTTTGTGAAAATTGGTGGTTGGGAGGGACAAGGATACTGCAGTGGAAACATGGATAGGTCGAAGGACACAAATTCATTGAAAACTAGGCTTAATTAGTTATGTTGTTCTTTTTGTCATGATTACTCATCACTTTCTTGATATCCTGAAGAACATGGCTGTCAAAACTGGGATGAGAAATGTGCTCTGGCAATCCATAAAAAGTTTCAAAGATTATTCGGAAGACAGAATCCTGTTCACAATGCGGTTGCCACGGGGGGGGTGGGGAAAACAAAAAACCCACACAAACACCAAACCAGCAACTCCCCCCAGCCCCCCCAAAAAGACAAAAATCAACACCCTCCCCAATCCTCCCCCCCAAAAAAACCCCACAACCAAATGTAAAACAACTAACAAACCAAAATTCTACCCACCCCCTCCCAGTTTTATGCACCATCTCAGCTGACTCTCAGCCTCATTAAACTTTCTGTTCTCCTTCACGGAACCTGTAGAACTACAGATAGAGATCCAAAGCACCAACAGCTTTTCAAAAGAGAATCAGGACCTACTTTCTCTCCCTGCTTTCTCCCTCCCTTTGTGGAGGAGTGTGTCTTCATGTTCTTTGTGAAATGTGAAAGTATTATTTATCTGAATATACAAAAATGTTCTGTGATATGAGTAATTTTGGCTACTTGAAATCAATGGAATCACTTACATTAGAAGAGTTCCTGTTAGTGAAACCGCAGCCAAGATATTTAGAGATCATATCACGGATTAATTATCTTCTGACAGCAATACTCGGTACTAAATTAAAACAGTTACAAACTGACAAACAAAACACCTACAAAAATGCCCATTCCTTTGCTGATTTTTTTATCTCCAAGTAATCACTTGAGAAATGAACTCTCAAAAGCAAAATCTTAAACATCCTTTTATCAATGTTTACATACTCATTGTGTATATATGGTATTGTACAACATAATAGGCTTGAAATACCTTGTTCTATTAGTTTTATTTCTATTATTTCAACATTACGGCCACATAATGCATCTTATGAATATATGAAAGTTTTTGGTGTCAATACAGTTTGATTTCACTAATYACCTTATGAGCAAATTTGATGATAAAACATAAAATGTTGCCTACACATGCAGCAAATGAACATATAACAAATTTCAAGGTTTATTGCTAACCACTTCACAAAAACACATGCCTCTTCTATGGAATGGCTCAGGGATAGGCAATCCTTACCTATTATTGTCCTTGCTTACTGTTTTACTTCCTCCTCCTCCTTCACCATTCACATGATCCTCTGACAAGCTGATTCAGATAGTTAAATGGCCAAAAAAGTGTATAGTTTTAGAATTATTCATGAACCTGAATAACTCCCCAGAGGGGAAAAAACACTAAATTTCAGGCAAGGGATGGGGCAAGAAAAGTTCCCCCTTTAGTAGCAACTGTTAAATAATTTGATATATTCAGTGTTTTTATGAAAATTAGAAGAAAAAAAAAACAATCACAGTTGTGTTCAAGCCAACCACCAAATGATCAGAAAGACCTTCTCCATGAACTTGTCTCCTGGAGCCTTTCTTTCCATTACATTCCCCAACACCATCCCTAGAGCGCTCTCAGACAACCAGATAATGTCACACTAACTTTCTATAACCACAGCACTAGAATGCAAGTGTTCTTGCTGCTGTATTTTGGCATAGTTTTTCCTTAACAGGGTCAGTTACTCTGAAAATCATATTTACCATCACATGACAAAGTATTCATAGCATCCTCTCTTCTTTTGTAGAGTGTAGGCTTTCCTGCACAGCAGGTGAAATCAAAGTCAAGCTTGTTATGAAGATATTATACTCTACAATTTTCATATGGCAACTACAGAGTACTTCCAGTTATGGGATCCAAATTTAGTCACAATCACTTTTACAAAATAACTTGCACATTTTACTCAGAGTCTAAGAGTGGCATCTAATGTATATATAACGGAGCAGCTGCCCTTGCAGGAATGGAACCTCTAGAGTTGATGCGTTTCTAGAAGAACTGGTAGGACGATGTCAACAATAACTGAAAGGCACTGAGCAGATGTATTATATAACCAATGCTTTGGTCAGAACTAAATCAGCACACAGGTTTATCTAGAACTCAGTCATTTAAGGCCATAAAAGCTGTATAAAAGTTGCAGGAACAATTGCATTTTGTGAGGCTACAACACAAAAATGCCAGTGCAGTGCTGTAACTCCAATAAGCAGGTGCCAATAAAGGTTGTTGTGTACAAACATGGTGCAACATGAGCTAGAGTAGTTGAAGTATGGGCATGAATTTGCTTCTCCAAACCTCAAAGGACTGTGAGGGCAACCCTGCCAGAACCACAGTAAGGCAGGTACTTCCATACTGTAACAACATACTGGTATAAGAAGATTCACCAGAGAATTCCTCATGGAGGTCTTCGTTGCATTTACACACATTTTATGGCATTACAGCTGTACTCTATGGATGTGGTATTTTCATGTTCCTAAATAATACCACTATGCTAATGAAACATTGTTAATAGACCTGGCCTATGTAAAGTCTAGAGATTACACCATGAAGTTTCTCTTGCCTCTGTAAAAGCTATCTGGATTATGGATTTTTTTTTTTTTTTT
>JAYKAV010002976.1:437339-505482 GCA_035582835.1 Phoebastria nigripes
TTTTTTTTAAATATAAGTTTTACTTTGGTAATGTTTCTCTTTTTTTTTTTTTTGCTAAATATGATCCACTGCTTAGTGCAAAGGGGTCACTCTGGGACTGTTTTTCTCCTGTGTGACTCAGTTAGAATAAGCTCATAGAATTCAATAACATGAGGAAGAAAAGTAGGCAAGCATGATTTTAAACTCTGCAGTTCTACTCAGGCAACTCTACACAGGCACCAAGGAACAGAATGGAGGAATACAGCCTTGCCGCAATGCAAAAGGGTAGGAGAGAGCCATTACGTGTTTATTATGTATCCAGGGAAAGGGAAGCCAGAATTGCTAGTTTTCTCTCTTCCCGAGAGGAAGGAAGAAATGGCAATGAGCCATTGTTGACAGAAGCACTCTATTCCCTCCATCCCAAAGAGGCTCTGACTGTAAAAGATATTCAGATCATCTACTGTAAAATGACCCTACATCTCTGATCACTGACCTACCATTTATCTTGTCAGACCTTTAGAAAAGGAGGTATAAAAGCAACTTCTCAGAATGTGTCTCTCAAGCCCAGAAAGTCTGCAAGTAGCATCTATCATCAGTGGGATGCTATGGCTCTGATATGGCACCAATTCACTAACGTATTTCTGGTAGCAAAAATACACTATCACCCAAAAAATGCAAGTATTTTTTTCTGTAGGAGTAAAGAGCTTTCCACTGGAAAGTGCCAGCTATTTAAATTACTCAGCTGTTGTATACAAATATATACAACATATATATCTGCATTTTTATCATGCAGAACTTCTCAATTAAATTTATAGGGAAGGACAACTCTGGAAAGTGACCTATACATTTGAAAGGCAATTATGAATGTGTAATCCATGTAGAAATTTCATAAGCAGAGCAGCAGCACACATTTATTTAAATGCCTTTACAGACAGACTGCCAAATCTTGAAGCCTTTTCTTTCACTCCACACTTTCCCACCGCCGTGAGAACTATTTCTCATTAACAACCAAATTGGTTTCAGATGCTCTGCTATAAGATGTTACCTTAGAAACCATTTGGTAAAAGACTGTGGCTTCCTTCCATAGAAATCTCAAGCAGTGAAAAGGCAGATTTTCTGGCATAAATCAAATCCAATTTCTAGGGTTCACTAAACCTTTTCTCCTCAGAATAATGTTTTGTGACTAGATCTTAGCAGTTAATAGTGCACGAAGAATTGCTGGTGTGAACCAGTTTTAAATTATTTTCATTCTATTCCCTTTGTTAACTCAATTGAAATTACTTCTATTTATCATACCTTGAAAGAACTTTTAACTTCATAACTAGTAAGGATATGTACTATGTACAGCAAATAAATAGATTGAATAAAAATTTTAATGTTATTTTCCTCTCCTTTAATACATCTCCTTAAACTACTCTATCTGATAAAGATTACATTAATCAATTAACAACATCAAACATTTGGAAATACTTCACAATAAATGAGACAGACCTGTGACAATTTTTTCCTCCTCCAAACAACTTCCACAAAAAAGAACAATCAAAAGGAAAAAACAAATATTAAGCCCATACTCCGTACTTAAGTAGGACATTATCATAATCATTCCTGCTGTGAAAGTTTGACTTAAGTTATGTAAATAATTCACAATTAAGCATAATCAGCATACAGTTAAGTAGAGGGATAATAATTTTTAATGTGTAGTTGACCGTGAGACCAATAATTCAAAAACACTTAGAATATTGTAAAGATATTATAGAAAAAATCAGAGAACTGCAATTTATAGTGACTTGTAGCTTACAAGATGAAAATGTATGTACAATAACTCATCATTGTAAGATCCTAATTCAAGATGACGTTCAAGCTGATGACTGATTTTTGACATCATAACAGTGCCCTTTATACCTACCAGACTACTTGCAGAAGAAGTGCAATTGTGAATCATGACAAGATCCTACTCCTGCAATATCATGTGACACTGCAAGGTCTGAGACTTGCAGTGTCCTGCTGCTGACCAATTGTGTTCATGAGTTCGAAGGACAGCAGCAACCCAGCTATCTGTAGTGCAAACTAAAAGCGAGCAATAAAGAATGTTTCTGATCAAATGTGGGGTTTTTTCCCCACATCATCTAAGAATTTAAAATATATTTTCTCAAGGTTTCCAAGACAAACAACATTTCTTGTAGCCCCTCCTCTCACATTGCATATTCAACCTTAGAATAGTATGTATTAGAATGCAAAGCACTTCCATTCAGGCATTAAGCCTGGGGAACAGAGCTTACAGTTATGAAACTGATGTAAAGCCACAAAGATGGCTTTCCCCTTTCTCTCCCCTCCTAACGAGGGTTTTGTATCACTCTCTGTGCTGCAGGTACTTGGCATAAACATTAGAAGAACCAAAGAAAGTTTAGGAATCAGTACCTCCCTCTTCCCCATTTGGAGGCATGAGGAACTACTGCAATTTAGGTTACAGCAGCATGTGACATCACCATTCAATGGTGCCAAAACTATGCTAGGGAGCTCTGGCAAAGAAAAAAGGTATGACGACTAAAAATCTGCTACATAAAGGTTGAAAGATAGAAGTCAGCTTTCTTTTCSCCCCCCACAAAGTTTGGTATCATTTTTCTACATTACATAAACATGGTGAAAGACAAAAGCTAAATACACTGGAGCTTGCTTCTCTGTTCATTTCAAATTGGTTACAAATAATTTGTTCATCTAGTGGGCAACTAAGCTTGTAACATTTAAAAGTATTAATAGCAACAGCAAATTTAAAAGCATACACATAAAGTGCCTCTGCTTATACTGATAAAGGCTTTAATTATTAAACAGTGATAGAAACCTAAATTTGTTTTTTATTACTTAGACTTAGTGACAGACATTGAAAATTCAATATCACATCAGCAACAGCATGATTACCAAAAGAATCCAGCATGAGAAAGGAAGCTATCTTTCTACTATTAAATCACAGTTCATATGTCAAAATATAAACGAGGTAAAATCCCCAGCAAAAATATAAAAAGCTGACCTCATAGATTTGTAGGTGTACAAAGAGAGCAGAGGCAAAGCAGCAATTTCCCCCAGAAAAAGAAATTATTTCTGTACTGTGTACACTCTGATATAAGCAAAAATTGGCCCAGCATTTTGCCCCAGTTGCATTTACTAGCACCCTTTAGAACAACATTTGTACAGCATTCCATCTTTTTTAAAGAATAAAACACCACCAGACTGGAAGCAGGTGAAGTTAGAAGCAAGCAAGGAAGGGAGGAGCTCAGCAGGTTTAGTCAGGTTAGGAGAGGATACTGCTTTGTTCCACTGTCTATAAATACACAGCTGCCTGGAATATGGCCACATTTCGTACATGAGAGAAGTTAAATATCTGGAGGCCCTCAAAGCTCAAGTACAACTTCTCAAGGTCAGATCTACTCAAACGGTGGATGAATTGAGACAGAAAGATTTATAGATGTGGCATTTTGTTCATCACAAGAGGCTATTAAGGAAACTTGGTAACCATGGGTGAGAAGCAAAGTCCCAACAGAGTAAAAAAAAAAAAAAGTGATTGAGACATAAAACAAAGGGAAGAAATAAACAGMCGATTCTTATTACAGGATAAGATTAATAGCAGGGAGTGCCATAGGTCTTGGTATCAGGACCGCTGTTCCATAAATTTCCTTAAGAACTGAAGCCATGAAGAAACAAGAGCTATGAATAAAAAAAAAGGCAGTAACAGTGGAGAATGACAAAAAGTGAAGGCTTGATTCTGCTGCCATTCAATTGAAAAGCAAAATCTTATTTGATTCCAATCCCAACAGGACTGGGTCTTTTTTGACCACAGCTAAGTTTAAGAATGAATATGAGCAACTCTACGATTAATTATTAAGAAGTAGGTAACTGGATTAGTAATACATAATGGAAGGAAATGTTAAAATACTTCCACTCAGCATAAAGATTCAAGTTATATGTAGCATTTTGATGAAAAAAAAAAAAAAAACAACACAACCTGATGTAATGAAAGTGGAGTAATCTGATTCTATGTTTTTCTCCAGAAAAACCCCACTTCTTGTGAACAGAACTGGGAACAATACAAGAAGTCTTGTATGGTTGCAATGCAAATGATGCATTGTCTTAAACAATGCAATCAGCAAAGTCAGTAAAAACTTACTTTTACGATTTATTTACTTAGATAAAGCTACAGCTGAATATCAGGAATCTTATCTATGGAACACCCTGAAACAAGGACAGGAGAGATTTTAATGGTTTTCCTTGAGTATGGAGGGATTCTATGTGTATGTCTGTGTGTATTATTTTACCATGTTAGTAGTGCAACATACTGACAAATGCAGTAAAAAAGTAATTTAAGCAAGTTAGTAGTGCTATAAGTTAACCAACATCATATTATTTATTTGGATTGATTTTTATTCCTCCCACGCTTTGTCTATTTGACTAGAAGCTGCTCAGAGCAGTACCTGTCTGTCTTCCCAGTTACAGTGCCTAGCATAATGGCATTGTCCAGTCTTGAATGATCTTCCGTAAAGAACATCATTACTAATAATAAAATACTTACTGTGTGTGACACGGGTAAGCCACAATGAGTATAAAGACTTGATTATTTTGTTTAGTAATTGCCTGTCCTGAAGCCCCTTCCCAAACAAGCATACAATTAATTTTATACTATAATAGGAGGGGATCATTAGAGAACTTTTTATCTCATCAAGTTGTTATTAATTCTAGCTACCCTAAGGATTACATAGAAAGCAACTTTACAAGAAAACATTCTATGAATTTCTGGTATCACCAGCACATCTTGTCAGGAAATCATACGCTATTTGACCAGCCCCCCTGAATTTCATTATTACTATCCCTAAAAACAAAAAAAAAAMMAMCAAACCAAAAAACCCCCAAAACCAAACACAAAAAAAACCCTCTTCTGATGGGAATATAACTACTATATCAAAGGGATGAAGATAGTTTCACTAGAGAGAGACAGAACAAGCCTTAAGAGATGTCTATAATTGGTGTTTTGGGGACCTTTTGTAATAAGGCAATATATTTTTTTTTTTTTTTAATAGAATAAAACATTCAGAAGTGTATTGGTAAAGTTCATGAACAAATCAAATACTTTTTACCACTTAGAGACTTTACCAAGTTTCCCTCACACAAAGTCTTCCAACACAGAGCAATGCCGTGCTGAATTTAACCATTCAGCACATGACCTTGAAAAAGCTTCCTAATATTTCAGTTACAGGAAGAAAAGCCCTTGTGCTACTGAATTATATCCAAATGCTTTAGAGGGTAGCATTTTTACCCCACAGACTTAAAAAAAAAAGAAGTAGTGACAACTTTCGAAGTGTGGGCTTCCTACTTAACAGAAGTAAGCATGAACAGTACAAACTGCATGTGTTTTTCTTCCAAAGCCTGAAGAGGATGATATTGTGTATACCACTTTGACAAGTAATCCATTTTTGAGGATGTTGCTTTAGATAAGCACTGAGTATCCTGTAGTTAAGACAATGTAAGAATATGTAATTCTCTACTGTAGTACAAAGACTCACAAAGTACGCGATTCTCGGACACATGTAGCTCCTATGAAAAAGTGTAACTACACCAACTTCAAAACAGTGTCATTTTATATCAGTTATTTGCCCTGTATTTCTAAAACACTAATAAAGTCTTGCAAATATGGAAAGAAATTATAGCTATCTTATTAGCAAGATAGTGAATGTATCCATCTTCTAAAGCAATCTAAAGCCATTATGAGGTAATGTACTCTCTGGGGCATAGCTTCACACTTGTATCAAGTATTAGGGCCAAAATGCCAATTCATTTTAGGCTTAAGCCTACTCTAGTTGAAAGCAACCTTTGTAATGAAAATTATCATTGACCATAAACATGCCTGACCCTCTGCGTATGAATAATATTGGCTAACACAATTGTTAGAATCAAACCATAAGAAATATAAAGTTATCAACAGTTTTTATAATCATACAATAAACAAGATGCAGATTATTTTTATTTGTTAATTAAAACTTCAGCTATACAGCTTTTTCTAACACAAAGGTGGGCTGCCTTATAATAATCAGTAGGTGTCTCGGGAAGTCAGCTTGTTTTACCGTTGCTAGTAGACTTGTCTTTCTGCTGGACACAAAACAGATACAATACAGTATGAATATGTGTGTAAGTAAATACAGAATTTTGGATGTACAGAATTTGGCATGTTATTCCAAGTAACCTTTCAGACCGATCATAAATTTTGCACACTACATAGCCTTCTCTGGTGTACAAATCCATCTTTCTCACTAGAGATTTTAATGGAAATGGATCCTCCTCACCAAGAACAGTTTGTGTAAGCAAGTGCAGAGCATCAGAAAGAGAATGGTAACCTAACGAAAGGCCACTTAACCTCCTCCCTTCCCATCTCCCCTTTTGCATCAAACCTCAACCAACTTACTGAACTTCTACACAAATTTGGAAGCCAAAGCAGCTGTGACATGGAAACCCATTAAAAAAAAGAAAACCCAGTTAAAAACGACGACCACACCACCTTTTGACAACTGAAGCTTGAACAGAAAGATCAGATATTTTTGACAGAATGCTATCCTAGGCTGCTGTTGCACTCTCTCTCCAGTAACATGTTCTGGCTGAGAAAGATGTTGCATGTCTCCTATTCCAGCTCTCAGCTGCTACGAAAGGGGTTTCATCACTTGGAAATAACTTGCATATCTATCTGAGCTGCCTTCCAGTTGACATGACTGGATAGTTGCGACCATCTTAACACAGCGTATTTCTCTCTCTCCGAAGCTTTTAGAAAGATTATCTAGCAACAGAGGCAACATACATATCTGTCCTCTCAAAGACGACTTTTCATAGATAACAATTATGTCTGCATGTTTAGAAGGGTAAGAAATAACAAAGAAACAACCAAATCTTAAATCCTGCAGAAAACGGTCTTGCAGAAAATGCATCCTCATTGAAGAAAGTTCTCCTCTACTTTATAGCTGAGTAAATTTTTTGCACTGTAAACATTAGTTAATGCAGTAAGGCTGTAACAAAAACAAGCTATTAATTTGTAAGAGAGTAGTTAAGTGGGAACACCTACCATAAATAAAGATCCCATTGTATTAGGCTGCATATCATAGTATTTATAGCTTGACCACAAATGCAAGTGTGGTGTCTTGAGCTGCCCTCCCCACTTCTTTTCTTAAATCTGCAATGTTTTGCAGCATATATCAAGGATTTCTTAAAATTACCTGACTCGTTCCTATCTATTACAAGATCCTCAAAAAGCCGCAGAATGTATAAGCAATATGTTGAGCGTTACTCTAGCAAGACAAGAATAGGTAAGTGAAGTCAAGGAACCAAATCCTGCTGTTCATGACACCACTAAGTCAAGAGAAGCTCCTTGAAAGCCATACCCGACAGAAGTTATTGGGCCAGAAAATTTCAAACTTAATTCTCTTGATCTTCTATGCTGCTATCCATTTACTGTGGTTTGAGTTCAGGCTTGATAATCAACTACTCGGTACTTACTAATAAAACGAAAGGACAGCAAGCAGCATGCTATTTGGTAGAGAGTACAAAGGAGTTTTTCTGCCCGTTTACTTTGTAGTCAGCTTATTCTTCCAATCACCTAAGAAATGTATTGCAATCTCCAATAAAAAAAAAAGGTGGTTCTGCAGATAGTCTGAAATACAGTTCAGCATATACTGAAACAATGAACATAACACAACTGAGTCCATTCTCTACAAAAGACTATTTACTTTTTTTTTTTTTTTTTTTTTTTTTAAAAAACCTCCAAGCGAACTAAATTGGCAAAAAGTGTTACAGGTTAAAACAAACAAACAAACAACACACCACCACCACAAAAAAAAACCAAACCAAAACAGTGAAAGGAAAAAAAATAGTAATTTTGAACAACATAGGCCCTTTTGTTCATTATGTAGCAACTGTGTAAGGGACAGCTGCATCAAGTTTTCTTAAGGTTAATAGATACTAAAATAACAAATTCATACATTGGGCATACACATACTACATTTTTGTGAACATGTGTATGCACATAAATACATGGCAAAAGCAGTTATCAACATTTTGTAGACTTTTAAATGCTTTTTTTAAAATCTTTTGGCTGATGATGCTGAGTTGCTAAGACTTTTTAACTAATATTTGCAGCTCAAATGACTTTGGGTACTCTGAAACAAGCATTACAAGCTCTATCTATTCACTCAGTGTTTCTGGATGAAAAAACAGCCCTATTAAAATCAAAGGCCAGCTCCTATTGACTTAAGTGGCTTAATATGCTCTAAAATCCACAGCTCCAATTTTTCCCTCCTTTATACTAATGAAAAACCTAAATAGTTGCTCTGAAGTCAGTACACACTCATAGGATAAAGATGAAAAGAGCACGAGGGTCATTTTGTTTCATAGCTTAGCTTGATACTTCTGTGACTGATTAACTCCAGTGTCACAAAGAATGTAAGTGCCTTTGATTTGTATGTTTATGTAAAATAATGGAAAATCTGGGATATCAAATTGACCCACAATAAAATTGCATCATGAAAGACTGATTGGGAAGGGTATTCATGTTTTAGAATATGTTATGAATGAAAGGCTTCTGGAAAGACTGTTAAGAGACAGAAAGAGACGCTCAAATACTGTGCCAAAAGAATCTGAGGCTTTAATAACAAGACAAATTAACTCTTTACTTTTACAAGAAATAAAAACTAGTTAATGTCAACTATATACAAAGACAACTATTCAAAAAAACCCAGAAAAATCTGGTCAAGTACGCAATGGTCATTGGTATGTGTAGAGTACGTGTTTGCCTCTTTGTGGCACACCTTCCAGGCACTTTTTGCTCCATCTCCTCTTTTGGGAAAATTAATGGTCTGCATACAGCATGGACAGTGCCCTAACACCTCAGAATTACTGGTATTAACCCTCCTCTGCTCACACGGTCCTATGCTGTCTTGGAAGAATGGCATTTAATCACTTAAATTCCTATGTACAACTAAAAGTATTCCACTGCAAGCCAAGCCTGGGTTTATACCATCTACAGTTCAGTAAAAAAGGAAATCCTTTTCCCCTTTTCTCAAACAGCTGAGGGAAAATAAATTCTTTGCTTGCCTTGTGGGGAAAAAAAAAAAAAAAGGAGGAAAGAAAAAAAAAAAATCCTTCTTTCAAATTTCATGGATGCTTTCATGCCCGAGTTCTCATTGCAGGAAAGTATTCTGGTTAGCCTGCAGTCTTTTTTTGCCAGGACTGAATGCAATAGCTTTCCTGCACTATCACTAGCATTAACTCAGACAACTAACATGGTCTTATAAGGACTTCTATTTTTTTTTCCCCCCATGTTCACATTTTAGAAAACAAATTCTTTAAGAGTTTAACCAATTGTATTGCAGAACTTCTCACTGCACAATTGATAATAAAATTAAATGTAAACTATAAAGAAGTTAATTTCCCTTTGCATTTTCGTATTTTCAGGCAGTTTTTTTTCTCCTAAAAACATATTAAAAATGTCATACACATTTGTATGAGCAACAGCCAAGAACGTGTGTTGGTTAAACTTCAACATGTCACCAAACCTTGGTTTTCAAAAAGAAAAAAAACCCCAAAAATAATAATAAAAAAATCACACACCAGATTCTGATGCACTGCCAGGGTTTAACAGCATTTGGATTCTTTCAATGTACACATAGGCCATGTGTTCCTGCAACCACAAGGCACAAAGTTCACACAGGCTTTCTGACTCTAACCCGAAGCTGAGATTCCTACGCAGGCTTTTGACTGCAACAGGTGCTGCTGACAAGAAAAACTTCCAGTACCATTAATTCAGGCTTGAAAGTCTGCTTTAAAGAAAAGTCTGCTCCCAAGTCTCATTAAAAAAACCCAAAAAACAAAAACACCAGACCACCGAATGATACCTTGGGGGAAGCGGGAGGAGAGATTTGTACTCCCAAGCAGAAAAGCACCTGTTCTCCAGCTTGCCTCGCAGCAGGAGGAGCCCCAGAAGGTCCCATTTAACAGGACCACGAAGATTCACCCAATAATAAATAAGCCTTTGGAGGAGCGCAAGGACTGCCTAGCTCAGCGCGGGCAGCCTCAGCAGGAGGCTCAAGCCCAACCTCCCCTGAGGCGAGCCCGGGTGGGGGCCAACGGTAGAGCCAACCCCCGACGAGCCGGCCTGGCCTTGCGGTGAGCCCCCGCCATCTCACAACGTCTCTTCCGGCGCGGGTTTCGGCCAGGCCCGCTGCCGGCTCCGCCGCGAGGCGCGGCACTTACCGAGCCCCAGCACCGGGATGCTCCGGCCGTTGGCGAGCAGCAGCGTGGGGCAGCCGCGCGCTCCGCCCCTCTCCGCCGCGGCCATGCTTAACGGCTGCGGCCCGCGCTCCCCCCTGCGGGGGACTACAACTCCCGGCAGCCCCTGCGGCCGCCGCAAAGCGCGGGGGGGGCGTGGCTGCTGGCGGCGGCGCGGCCGGCGGGAGGCAGGTGGGAGACGGGCCGTTGGCGGCGGCGGATGGGCGCGCCCGGGGGTGGGGGCGCGCCCTGGCGTGAAGAGGCGGGTGACAGGAGCGGGGAGATGTGGGGCGAGGACTCGGCGGCCGGCGGGGGCGGCGGCGGCGGCGGCGGCGCGGTGGGGCGTGAGGCGTCCCGGCTGATCCCCGTTTCTCTCCCGTGCTAGGCGGCGGCGGCGCTGGGCCTGGCGGCTGTAGCGGCCCCCCCAAGCATGCTGTATCTGGTCGGGTTAGGCTTGGGAGATGTCAAGGATATCACCGTGAAAGGGCTGGAGGCGGTGAGGCGGTGCCGCAGGGTGTACCTGGAGGCCTACACGTCGGTCCTCACGGTGGGCAAGGAAGCGCTGGTAGGTCTGGCCGCTGCTGCCGCACAGAGCCCTAAGGCCTCTCGCACCGAGGAGGGTGCTGGGGCTGGTAGGTCGGTAACGTCAGCAGGAGAAGCTAATGGTGCGTGTTCTCAGAAGAAGTATGTGCGTGACCTTCACATACTATGCTTTATAGGAGAARTCGTTTCGCTACCTTGTGAGAGAACTGGAACGAAAATAAAATTTTCCTTCCTACAAGTGTTGACACTAGTTTTCGTCTCAAATTCTAACAATGTATGAAGATCTTGAAATATTGGAGAACTCGGTTAGAAAAATGTCTGATCTGTTTAAAAACAAAAAAATCAAGAGACATACCAGAAGAATACGTGTTTTGGAGCCTTGAACCTCTGTGTCAGCCTGAAGTATTATGGTGTGCCTGCTGGGAATAATAATTTCACTGTCTCACATTTCCGTGTTTCCTTGTGGGCCAAGCTGTCTCACGATGTTGAGACTTCCAGAACATATACAGTTCAGTCAGAGATGGGCTGTTGAGCAACATGGAGATAAGCTTTTTGTTAGTAAACACACCTTATGGAAGAAGACAGTAGRAAAAAATGTACAAATTATAACTCTGATGGGTTCACTGGTCATAGAAAAATAAAGTTTAATGTTGAAATAATACCAAAAAAAGAGCTTACCTACCCACAGAACAGGGATCTCGCCTCCAAATAAGCTGTGTAGTACTATACAGAGATGCTGTCTGGGTCTTGGATGCTGTATAGCCATAACGTACTTGTATGCATACCTGCATGCATACAGCATGTAAGACTTTTAGCCTGTGGTCAGCGTTATGTGGTTTCCAGATACAAGCTAGGCTAGAATATTTGGGGCCATCTCTGGTATATCTGCTGTATTTTGAAATGAAGATATACTCCATGTTTTTCTGGTTTTTTCAGTACACTGAAGCAATCTGAATTGAAATTAATCCATTCAAAACAAAATGTTATTTTTTGTTGTTGGATAGATGGAAAATTGCAAAATAGAAATGATTACTTGGATATTTTTACTTTGCAAAATCTGCATTTGCTATCAAAAAAATTGACCTATTCCTAGCCAGCTGAAAATAAAACATTGAATAATAGAAAAATGCTGAATATTTTTGGCATGGTTATTTTTGGGGGTTTGTTTGTTTTTTATTGTTTTAAGTCTTTTGGAAACCTTGAAGTCCAAAGATGAGGTACTTGGGAAAAGTGATCAATAAAAACAAAGTAAAAGATGCTCTCTTACCTGAAACTGCCTAAGAGGGAATATAGGAATTAATCACAAAGTGTTGATAATACAGCCCAGTTTACATAGAAGTGACAATGCTGAATGGTTTATTTAGTAATCTGAAGGTCAGTCTCTCCTAAGCAACTTGAAAAGTTATGCTAAAGCTCTGAAGAGATAACGAACAGATTTTTTTCCTGCAGGGATTTTCTAGAAATCCTCCTGTGCTGATGCTTTTAAAATCAGATCTCAAAATTCAAATGACATGACTGACTTAGTTTATCCTGTTGGCCTAAAATGTATATTAAAAGCTATTTGATGTTGACTGTCTAAATCAGCCCTCAATTTGGTGAAAGAACTGTTTGGACCCAGTGACCTCCCAGTGAGTCTACATTACTGAACCCAGTAACAGAGGTCCCATATCTAGTACTCTAGATGGACTTTTTTATGGAAGCGCTACTCTGCTTCTGTACAGGTATGATGGTTCTCTTGTCAATTCACTATTCTTTGCAGGCAAAGGTGAAGCTATCACTGAAGTCACAGGAGAAGTCAGAGGAAAGTCTTTCTGGACCATAACTGACTTAATAGTTTTATCAATTTGCTAATATTTGTAATACCACCCACGTTTTCTGACTACTATTTAGAACAAAACCACCTTTTTTGCTCTATGCCCTTGAAAAAAACCTTTATCTAATCATGTAAAGAGCATGTGAAATGTATGGTGACACATGACTTAGAGACAGATATGTTCAGGATGGTCAGACAACATGTTCTAGAACTAACTGAAATTTTAGTACACATGTGAGGTTGATTCTGGAAATAAAGGCACTTAAAACATACAAAGAGACACGATGATTACTAGGCTGCTGAAGAAAAGCGAAGGACACAATCAAATACATGTTTACCTGTATACATAGTAAAGTATTACAGAGAACTGAAGATGAAGGATTAATATGAAATCATTCCTTACATGTGGTTAGCTACAACGTACTAARGAAAAAATCTAAAAAACTAGGCTGTGGTATAGGTAGTGTCGTATTTGTATCTGGTTTGTTGTCAGTATTATAACTAACCTAAGCAGTTAGGCTCAGACTTGTGAGAGGGGATGCCTTACAGTAGGATGACCAGTTAAATTAACTACACCTAGAGTCCACCCAGGTACCTTCAGTATGCAGGTATGATTGAGCTTCTTTTGGAGCAGCTCCTCAACTGACACAGAAGGCATAAAAAACCAAGTCGGTATCAAAATAATGTGCTTGACTAATTTTTGTCAGCTCAGGAGCTGCGTTATGGGAAGCTCAGGTGTTCTTGCAAGGGGAGGCAGGGTTCTCTAAGACATGGGTCAGACTGCTGGGGAGAATAATAAAGTTGGCCTTTCCAGTGTCCGTTGTCTGTGTTCCTGTGTGAGCACCCAGAAAGATACRAAAACACTCCTAAGTGTCTTATTTTGGTGTTTCTTATTAATTTCAATTTCTAGGAAGAGTTTTATGGAAAAGAATTGATTTTGGCTGACCGAGAAACGGTGGAACAAGAAGCAGATAGCATTTTAAAAGAAGCTGATGTTTGTGATGTCGCATTTCTTGTAGTTGGTGATCCTTTTGGGTAAGACAAAGCAACATTTTAATTACTGCTGTAGCTTGATCACTCTCTTTTTTCAGTATGAAGGAGCCATACTCCGTAACTGTAATTCTTTATGAAGAAGCGGATTTTCAGACCAGAAGCACTTTTTATGTCTTTGTATATTTTTTATTGCATTAAAAATATATATGCAATTGTCTACACTTTATCTTGCTTTGGAGTTTCCCTGCCCAGATGTCCCTTATAGATAGGAAAGTGGACCCTCCAGGATGTATAAATCTTTCCTTCAGCAGTCACTTATCATTTCATTCTCCATGCTAGCTTTTATAGAGAATATTTTCTTCCAGGTTTTATCTGCTAACAGAAGAAATTCTAGGATATCACATAATTAAGAAATGTGCTATTTTTTGAGAGAGTATTCTTTTAGTTGCTATTTGTACTTATAAACTGCAGCTTTTATGCTCAGTTGTTTTAGAATGAATACTGATTGTTGGTTGTACAGTGGTCCTGCTTTGATATATGCTAGTTTTTAAAATCACTTAGGTCATTATAAATGTCTTCTCATTTTGGTTTATTAAGCCTTTTGTTTCCACTTTTTATTCCTGCTGAAAAGTATAGTCTTTTTCTATCACCAGAAGGATCTCCTTCTGTCTTTTCAGTCAGGCATCATCAATCTGTAATGTCAAGCCATACAGAAGAGCTTTTAGTCTCCAGCTGGTGATTCAAGATTTATACCACAGTGTTAAGGGGCACAAGAAAAATCAAATCACTGAGCACCCTATTTGTGAGTGAAAAAAATAGAGAGAGTTTATGAAAAAGAGGAGCAGCGTGCACATCTGTCAAAAGCGGATAATTTATGTAAATACAGGTTGAAGGGAATTGGCAAGAGAATATTATATTAAACTTGCACTTACAGGCAGATGATGCTGTATTTCAGAAATATTAATTATACTTTCAGTGCATGTTAACATTAAAATTAGGATTCATGTGGAGCGTAGAGCCACATTACCTGTACCCTTGTGCTCTGATCCAGTGACTAAGTACACAAGAGGGAAAAAAACCCTACATGTATTGAAATGTAACTGCTACTTGTAAGCAGTACCTTGATCTGCCTCAGTTATCATTAGTTTCAGTGTCAAAATACTTCAATTCTGATTAACACACTACATCACTGTAGAAAACTAGCCTTTTTTTGAATGAGTGCTTCTCTCTGAATGTTTATGTTCTTAGCTCTTAATATTGCAGCTAGAACTGCTCCTATGCTCACATAGAGACCTAAGGATTTAGGGGTTCATGAGGTTACTAGGAAAGAGTACTGAATGTTTCTCTCCTAAGAAAATCCATATGGGAGGAGGATAGAAGCCATGTGACTGCAGCTGATTGTAGAGTTTCAAGTATATCTGCAGGTAAGAAGAGTACTTGTCAGCCTTAGGAAATCTCAGGTGGTGGTGGTTAATGGTTAAAGTGATAAAACAAGCTGTGCCCCTGTCATTCTTCTCACTGTTGTTCACTGCAAGTTTTTATCTGCATATGTGGTAACAGCTATGGATGTGCTAGCAGGAACCTGACAATTTTAGTTGGCAAGCCCACCTTCATCTAGCCTGGTGCTAACATTCATATTATTACTACCCATAAATCTTAAGATCTGTATCAGTGACAGAAAATACTAGTATAGCTCTGGGTGCAGTGGGCTGACTCCATGAAGCCTTTGCTGGTATTAGCTGAGTGCTCGAGGGCACTTCTGCTTTTAGCTACAGTCATTACGGACAGATCTATTGGGAGAAAATACTGGCTGGAGCAAATTTCAGTGAATAAAGCCAGCTGATCCCTTGGTCAGTTATTAGCATAACCACAAAATCCTCCAGTGCTCCTTGTCCTATGTATGTGAAGGGAATAATAGAAGGCCGTGAAACTAGTCCCCTCTTCTCTTAGAGCAGGCATTCTTAAATCACCTTTACTTATGAAAGTCAGGAGCATAGTCTGTTTACTAACCAAAGTGTTGTTTTAGATCACTTTACTGCATTCTCCTAGGTCTGGGAGCCTGTTTGTATCAGGGTCTCTGATTTCCCAAATTCAGATTCCTCTATTTTTTTTTCCTCCAGTGAAATTGATTTCTTTTTTAAATGATTGATCCTTACAGCCTTGCCAGCTGCTGCCACATCTGTGTTCCAGTCTGAAGCACCTGATCTGCTGATTGGTGCTAGTCAGACATGCCATGTCAAAATTACCAGACTAAAAATCAGGGGAATTCTGTTAGGGTAACTGAACTAGGCCAGGGTGAAAGCAGTCTTCCTATTTAATTATTCTGATCGGCACATGCTATTTCTTTCTTTGCTTCCTTCTTTGGAATGGCGACACAGAAGTGTGTGGTACGTCTTGGGAATGAGATGGCGGCTAAGGCCATTGTTCAGGTTTGATAAATTTAGGCAATGGGTAGGTGCATTTTCATATTTCACATGGAAAATGGAGTGCCTAGCATGTATGTAAGCATACATGCAAGCAAGATACATATGTAAACATTGCTGCAGTTCAAAGATTTGCTGGATCTATATATACTTAGCATTTTAGAAGGACTCTAATCCCAATTGCATTAATTACAAGCCCAGTAATTCTTGCACCAGTCACTGCAAGGTGTTTATTGAGCATTAGACCTGGAGCCAAATTTAGCTCAGTTCTAAGCTTAACTAGAATTTTCTTAATTATTTCAGAATAAACTTGATCACTCAAACCTAGGCATTGTTAATTTGAGTAATTTGGCTTAAATATTATAAAAGTTGATTTAGTCTAAGGAGGTTTTTTCTAAGTACTGCATGCAGTTTACCTCAGTCTGTTCAAAGTTCTTGTTTGAGTGTGTTGCTTTCCTGGCATGCACTGGTGCAGATGGGAGAAGGCCTGGCTGTGCAGCGAGTAAGGAAATATTGGAGTTTTGTTGAAGTCTATGCCAAATGGACTTGACCTTTACAGTTCAACAGATGTCCAACAGACACCTGCAGAAGACAAAGGATAAATGGAACTTTCCTTTTCAAGTACTTGCCAAAGCTACTTTAAAAAGTAACAATTGTGTTGGTGTTACAGTTTTAATGATGCCAGAATGCTGCAAAGAACCGTAACATACTGAGGATGCCTGTATTTTCAGCTAGAGAAGATGACATATGGAAGCCTTATTGGAGTTTTTACCTTCCCGTAACAATTAGTCAAGTTATTGTTGCCCTTTGGCACCTCTGCATTGCCCTAGTTGTGAAGGGTTTAATTTTACTTTCAAAACAAACTATAATGCTAGTAACACTTGGTCACTTTATCTTTTCAATCTTTAATTCCTTTCTTTTCTTAACACAGGGCCACAACACACAGTGATTTAGTACTACGTGCAGTAAAATTGGGGATTCCATACAAGGTCATTCATAATGCTTCAATAATGAATGCAGTGGGCTGCTGTGGTTTACAGGTAACATTTTTGTATGTATGCTATTCCACAACTGTTAAACTTAGAATTGGTGTGCTCTTCTACTGCTGTAGCAGTGCATGTTGCAATCTGAAGTTTGAAGATCTGTAGCAACTGTACACTTCTGTTGTCAGAATTTGTTAACACTTCCTTTTCAGCGTGCTACATGTCAGCAAAAGTCCCTTTTGATGAGCACATGGGACAATGAATAGTAACACTTCTATTCTTCTCTGCTCTCTAACTTCCCTCTGCCCCAGGAGACTTTGATACTTAAATTATTTTACAGATAAAGCTTTGCTCATGTTGGCTTCCTTCTACTACTGATGGTCACCTCRAAAGTTTATTCTTAAATTAGGTTGTTATCCTGTTGAGAAATAGGCTGGTCTTGTCATAAAAGGAGTACATGCACAAGCCTGTTTATATGCCCAACTCAGATCATAACTAATTCCAAAATCTTGTATATGATGCATTCTTTCTCTGCGAGGTTGACCTGTCTTCACTTTCTGCCCATCTGCTGAGAGAGGAGGGATTTGCCTAGCCAAGAACTAGAAGAACAAATGACAGGTTTTGTACTTCTTAAATGGCTAAAGTAGAAAAGGTCTAGTGTCCCCCAAGAAAATACTTCACTACTTCCTTTTACACATGTATAGGTCCATTATTACTTTTCCTGCATGAAAAATGTTACGGCAGTATATGTATCATAACTAATCACATGTATATTTGTTGAAGCTTCCCCCTCTTGTTTTCATTCATTACTTTAACATAGAGCCTGCCCTCTCAAGGTTCAGAATAGTTCCCTATGTATGGGAACCCCTAAACCAAGCTTCCACTCTACCAAAACTGAAAACAAGCACAGGAATGTAAGTGTACTACAGACAAGAGTTGAGGGTTTGAACGATAAGTTTTCATCACTGAAGGAGGAAGCATTCCTTCCTAGCTTAACATAAAAGAATACCATTCTTTTAATTTCAACAAAAAATTGACACCTCCAAATTTACACTGATAAACTCCAATAGCCTTATTTCAATGCTGCCCAGCAGCAGAAAATCTGTTGCAGTAAGTTGGGTATTATCTCTGGCTTTGATCACATCTGAATGGTTTAGAAATGCATCTGGCAGTTCAGCAACACTGCATTGACACCTGTTCTGAGATGTGAATGCTAATGCTAAAGGGAATGAAGTACAGGATCCACATTCTTTATAATTCTTCCTGTGAGCACTTTCTTAGTGATACCTGCCTATTGCTGTAAGACTTGGGCAAAATTATCTTTTAGGAAGGAAATAAGCTCCTTGGTGTCTAAAATCTACATGTACAGCAGACAGATGGCAGCTGTCGCATGACTGCACTTACTGGGGCGGGTAACACAGGAGTTGAGGCTGGGGCTCACCCTTTCCCCTTTTGGCTTCATGGTGGTGCAAAGTTTGCTTCTGCTGTCAAGCTGTTGACAACTAGTTTCTACTACCCGCTATCTTTTTACTGTTCTTTTACATTCATTAGTAAGGACGATGCAAGGCTCATATTCCCAAAGAGAATAGGTGACTAAGTTTTCTGAAAGTTTGCTTCCCCCACAACTCCAGCTAGGCATAGGAAGGAGGAGTATAGAGCTTCTAGGTTAACTGAAAAAAAGAGCAGAAAACTAACTGGGAATATATTGCAAACAGTCCATAAGGTTTTTCACATATGCAGAGTTTTGGAGATTAGTTTACTATTTCCTTATCCCATGGCTGAAGGGAACAGACCGTGAAGGAAATGTGATGTTAYTCACTCTGGCATTAGTCCCCATTTCCATTCTGGCTTGGGAGGGGCTGCCTTCTCATAAGTCAACATTCCTGTTGTTGTATAAAGCATTTTAGGAAATAGTGATGATATTGTATTACCAGACAGACTATAACCAGCTGTATGTTTAACTCTTCATTGCTCCTTACTGGCATAAACAGCAAGTGAGGGGTATCTTACAAAAAAGCAGCCTGTGATTTAATTAGAATTGTGGTGGAAGTTTATAATTTCTTTTAACAGTCTTTACGTTCACGGCTGTCTCCTGCCATCAATTTAGTTTTGGAGTATTTGTGTTTCAAATTGCAAAGTTGCTGTCAAGTATAGCAGGGATTCCTCTTTTGCTTCACCACAGAAAAGGCTTGGCTTTTTTTCTTGTTTTAATCTGATTGTGATACAAAACCTCTTTCTTTCTTACTAGAGAAAAACAGGAAACACCTTTATACGCTGTTCTGAAAGCCATGTGCGTAGTGAGCTGTAACTGCTGATTAGGCCCTCAGTAAAATGCAACTACAGCCCAGACTGTTCACAAAAGAACATGTCTCTCATCATCAGAGCAATGTTTCTGTGCAGCCAACAACATTCTGGTAGTTGTGCAGTTTTCCTGTAGAGTAGTGAGTTACTGAAGTCAGTAGGGCATTAGTGATGGGTTGTCACCTTCAATTCATAGATCTATTTCTTGCCAAATTGTAAAGAAGGGTGAATATCTATTTTCAAATACTTTTTTTTTTTTTTACTGTCTTGCCCATTTAACAGAATCAGTGCAGCTGTTTTGAAGGCTGCACAGGTGAAGATTGTATTTGTACAAAGAACAGTTGKTTTTTTTTTTAAGTTTTGAAAATTAAACTTTTTGAACTTCTGGGAAGCTCTCACAGATTGATGCAATGAGCTATATCTATTGAAAGCAGGGGATAGTATAACTTAGCAAAGTATTAGTCTGACTGGGCATAAGGCTCTATGACTTGCTGTGGCTCCCTCTTTTTTTTTTTTTCTTGCTGTGCTTCACTGGGTCAGATTTTTTTTTTCAAGGCTGAAGAACATCTTTTCCCTCAAAAACAAATGAATACGGCTTGGGGGAGAAGCCAGGAAAAGTGCATGTGTGTGAGTGCCTGTTAGCATGTTCTCTGCAGGTTCACCTCTCTTGTCTGGAATCTGATGTGTAGGTACATTGATCACTCCGACTCCTGTTGTAGTGGGGAACAACCACCAGTGAAGAAAGTCATGCAGTTTGGTATCTATGCACACTGCCAGGGAAGTCAGGGAGAGGGGACAGAAGTCCCCAGGGGAAGGTCGAAATTCTCAGAGAGCACTTCTAGTGGGTGGTAACTAGCGAGACAGTTCAGCTTTCTTCATCAGCAGCTGCACTGTAGTTCCATAGCTTTGGAAAACGTAGTAGTTTAGGTAACAGGCTTACCTCTGTTCTACCACTGCTCAGCTACCCTGTGAGCAAGACATTGCCTTGGCTCTGTCCAACTAGGATTCAGCACTGCAAGCTGAGAACAAAGGGAGAGCCTAGCCTGACTTCCATGGCTTTATCTGTACCCACACTCAGTTTTTCAGAATAGGAATGATTGCTAAGGCTTTTAGCCCTAGAATAAAGAGGCAGAAAAACTCAGAATCTCTAATTTACACCTTTTTCCTTCCTTCCTAATCTGCATGACATCTGGGTTAGTTTGGGAAGGTCACTGGCCAGAGTGGTGCTCTCAGGACAGAATTCTCTCTGACCCAGCTCTGGTAATGTGTCTTTGAGGTAGCAGTATGGATGGTCAAACACATGAGGAAGACTCTGCATCATACTGACCTGTGATGCATGTGAAGGAATGATGCAACTTGAAATCGCTTGAGATAATGGCATTACTGTGAAAAAAGAGGATTGAGAACTAAAGTGCAAAGCCATGGGATGAGACAAAAGACTAAAATGAGCCACTCATTTCTGGATGAGTGGTGTTACTAGTTTTGAAAGCATTTACTTTATATTTTGGTAGGGTAGCTAGGAAAAAAACATGTCATGGCAAAGACCTGCCTTTCTTTTGAGACATACCCACTTTCCACCTGAATAGCTTCAGAACAAACATCTGCATGTCCCCTTGTTTCTTTCAGTGACTCATCTTGATTTTTTTGTTTGCAGTCCAGTTAATTCTTGTAAGACAATTACAGTTATAAAATAGTTTTGTCTTTTTGCTACTAGCTGATCACTTAAATGCAAAAGCAGTGCTTACTATGTTATTTTTGAGTCTTTACTGAACAGGTGAGTACATTTTCAGTGTCAAGCAGTGAAATACTACTTAGAGATAAGGAAGCTGAAGGATGCTATCATTACTCGCTGTGCTCATAGTCAAACAGAAAACCTGTAGTAGCTGCAGGATCGGAACCTCTGAGTTCCACCCTCTTTCTGTGCCCTAATCTTCAAAAATACTCTTTGCTCTAATAGCAGGGGCTCTATGCAAAATGGTTTTTATTCACTGACAGTCAAAACAAACTGTTTTCTATCACTGGTTGGTTTTCTCACTGCCAGCTTCTGAGCTTTTTAGAAGTTGGCATTTGCTTCTCAAACCAACTAAAGGTTAAATCAGTGCTAGTCACACTATTTCATTACTCACAATTGCTGTTCAACTTAGTGCCATTTGCCACCAGCAAACATGACCCAGAAACATCCATTTAATCAGAATAGATTTTTTTCTCCATTTAGATACCTTCATTTCGGATTAGTAACCCAAGTGACCAGGGTGGGAAGGAATCGTTGTTTGATATTGCTGCGAAGAGTCTTAGGAGGTTATTAAAGATAAGATGACATTACCTTGGAGGGAAAATCCTGTCCTGTTCAAGTTTGCTTGGAGTTTCTGAGTCTCGATAGCTGAATTTTGTTTTACTTGTGGAGTGGCTATTTCCTAAGTGCTGATACAGGAGGCAGCCCAGAGAAAAATATGTTCTTCCTTTCAGCTGCTTTTATGTGATTTGTCTTAGCTGCCTCCTGAAGACTGCAATCATGTGGAGTGGGCTTCCCTCAGCCAAACATCCTTTTCTTCACAGTTCCTTTCTCTCTGGCATGTACTAAAGGGACTGGAGGTTTTTGGGACAGCTGAGCCAATTTGTTGGCTTGCAGTACAAAAAGGAGTTATAGCCCCATGTGTGTGAATGGTAAAAACTTTCAATTTCATGTGAAGGTTCTCATCAGAGGCATTCAAAGTTGCTAAAGGTCTGTGGTACTAAATAAGATAGTGTAAAGGGATAGAGCTAGGCTTGTGGTTGTTTCATATGACCAATTACAAGCAAAAATGAAGCTTGATTGATTCTTGCTACCTCTTTGTTGATGATTGTCCTACTTCCTAAGCTGTTCTCTGGCAACAATATATAATATAAAGAACAGTAGGAGCCCTTTAATCTGATGTATATGGTCTGGAGGGTTGTTAACTGGTTACGGAGGATAAGGGGAAAAATCTGACTTGTTAGGTTCCTTTTTTTGAGGATGAACGTTGTATAGCATCATGTCAAAACTCTTATGACAAGGATAAACAAAACACATCTTAGCTTTTCTGTGTATGTTCATTGGGATTTATCAAGAAGCAACCTGGGATAATGCAAGGTGCTCTATGGTTTCCAAATTCCACTGAGGAATAGCCTTAGGAGAAAAAGCCTCTTGGTGTCTGTCAGTGGGATGTGATCAGGCTGTGCAGTATCTTCATTTGCAGAACACACCTGTCCTGTGAGAACTATCTGCAGTGTAACCTCTGACCATCTCAACATAGAACATAGCTGAGTAGCGTTACAGTCCCACAGGGTTTACAGGCATTTGCATGTGTCTACAGGTGCTAGGTCTGAAAAATGTAATGATAAGACTCCTTTTTACCTTCTTCCCCTGACATGTATCCAGTTCTGAAGCTGTTTGAAATTTTAGGAAAGGAGGTAGGCTCATAAGTGAAGAATTGCCTTGTCACCATTGCAGCTGATACAGCAATAATTCTGGGAAAGATGGTGTAAAAATAAATCTCTGCATTTTGAAATGTTTACTTCTTGGTTTCTCTGCAGCTGTTGCCCTACTGACCTTTAATATTATCTCGCATCTTCTCTCCTGCTTGCTTTAGTACTTTTTAGAGGGGATGGGGGATCTTCCTTTTTTAATTTCCCTATTTAGTCTCAGCTTGTTCCTTCTTTTTATGCCCTATATTTCTGTGGTGATTAGCCACACCAGTATTTTAAGTGAGGACTGTTGATCTGGACAGCTTCAGGTGCCTGATGGCATTCAGACTGGCCATTAACGAAGTTGCTCAGTAGTTTCCTTGAAATTTCACTTGCATGCAGGCTTTCCAAGCTGAGATCATGGTACAGCACTTTTTCTCTCATAGTTTATTCTGGCCTCTCAATTAGCAATCAATTCTGCTTATGTAAACAACAAGTAAAATAAGAAATCTCATTAACAGAAGGGTTAAAAATACTAACTGAAAACAGGCACCTCAGTACCAAAAGTTGTCAGACATTCTTTCATATTATGCATGTAAATAAAAAAGGAAGTTATAGCTTGTTCTGAGGTGATGAAAGTGTGAGTTGAAGAACAGCTTTCTGCAGTGTTTTGTGAGAGGCAGAAAACTGTAGCAGAGCATTGCCTCGGAGTAAAGAGTTCTGGCTTCCTTTCCTGCCTTCAGCTACTGCATTGCAAAATTTAAGTGCACAAAGCTTTGCTTAAGCCAATCGCTACTTGGGCAGGGGGAGGGGTATTTCCAAAGACTGAGGTCTTTCAAAATGACCTTTTGAAATTTTTCTGTGAAGTTTTTGAGTATTAGGGAGAAGGTAAGAAGGTTCGTTTCCAAGCTGAGAGCACGAAATGTCTGTCCAAGCATTTCACTGAGCCCCTTTGAAATTCTGGCACTTTTGTGCCTGAGCAGAATGTAGGCACTCTAACAAATCTGATGATTAGTGCAAGTGTGATGCTTGAGATGTTGTAGCTTGTACAGAACAGATCTTGCCCACTCATAAACCCCAGCTGCTTAATGTAGAGTGCAGCACACAGAAGACTGCTGTGAAACTTCATTTGCTGTTGCCTCTCTTTAAAGCTGTGCCAGCAACTGTACAGCATGATCGTTTCACTGAAAATACACAGAGCTCTTCATTGTCTTATTAAACTTCTTCTTAACAATCTCAAAGCATGACATTAATCCTTAGTTGTGTTGTAATACACCTGGGTTAACAAACATGTCACAGTTTTATTCCAACAACAAGCATGATTTCTGGAATTTTGGGGCCCTATTCAGTCTGCTATGGTTGGTGGCAAGAATCTTTTTTTAATTTCAGTGGGTTCTGGCTCTAGTGGACCTGCTGTCCTCTGTAACTGCTGAATCCTTAGGATTTTTGGTATTTTCTGCTCTCTCTGCAGCAAGGCTTTTCCTGAAAGTCTGATACTTCATGCTAGATTTCAAGAGGTAGAAATTAGAACACAGCACAGGAAACTGTATTAGGAACAAATTGAATCTGCATGAGGTACGGGGAGAGAGTTAAAAATCTAACTTCTGATACGGTTATGTGTTGCTTCTTTAATGCAGGCTTGCTCTCATGGAAGGGCAATGCCTATGTTTGCATAAATGTCACGCGTCTGCAGAGATCGAATACTGGATGAGAAAGAAATATTTGTTTGTGTCTGTAGAAGTGCTTGTAAGGTAATTAGTTACAAGTAGTCAAGCACAATAGGGGTATCCATTTATTGCTTCAGTTCCACAGCATTCATAGATTGTTGGTGTACCAGAAAGTTTCCAAAGTAGTATTTTCCCCTCTTTAATTTAAAGTGAAAATATGTATGCATTAATGCTAGGAAATATATTCTTTAGAAGTTTAGTCAGTAGAGGGGTATAAGTTGCAAAGGCATTTCTAGGAGGTTAATGAAATATGCCCCATTCCATCTTGTTGGTGTAGAAGCTACTTCTGTGCTGTCCAGGTGCTGAGAAAACAAGTATATTTTTGTGAGACTGTAAGTACAGTTTTCTATGATATCAATACTTCGTGAAGATATTCTGAAGTTACTTCCACTGAATAGAAGGCCATTTCTGACAAAAATGTTTTATTCTTTTTTGACATTCAGACGTCAGTTTTAATGCAAAACCTGGTAAACAAAGGACAGATTCAGTGAATCTGACTGGCAGTGCTTGCACAAAAAGGATAACTTGCTTAACTTCTTGTTGGCAAAGATGATGGAGAATCTTTGTAATGATCAATGGAAAAGAGAAAAATAACAATCTGAACAAGTGCTGTAGGGTATAAAGTTGAATGCCCAACTTGTTTTTAATACATGGCAGAATGGTTTAAAAGATCTGATTCCCAACAAAATCCTTACCAGATAGTAACATTTTGCCCATTTCTGCACATCCTTTTCTTTGCTAAAAGGCAGAGGTGAAAGTTTCTCTCCTTCAGGTTATCAAAATGCCAAAGGGACTGGGATAAGATTTGAGGTTAATTGAGGCCACCTTCTGTACTGAACGAGGGCTGCTGCTTTTGGGAAACCACTGCAGTGGCTTTCAGGTGGCAGATGGTAAGCTAGCTAGTTAGGTCGGTACCGGACATTTAGGCAGTTGCTGATGACTGAAGGTATACTACCAATGAGATTAAAGGTTAATTTGCTCCCAGATGCTTTAACAGTGAAGGGGAGAAAGAGAAACTCCTTGTTCTAATAGCTTTTCTTCAGATTTGGTACAAAATGGAAAGAGTTGTAGCTAGCCACATGAAAAATAGGCAAAACAGCTTGGTTTTTTTCTTTTTCCAGAACACAGTCTTGAAATAGTTAACAAGTTACATCAGGAGCAATTCATTTGGTTCAACCTGTATTTAGTTTACTGGAAGAACCTTTAGGTTGTGAAATGTACACTGGGTGTTCTTGTCCTTGTGCTAGAATGAAATATTTAAAAGAGGAAATGTTTTCAGTAATATTCCAGGAATCTTTGAATAAACACTGTTCCTATCAGCATGAATGGTTAAAATTTGAGCTTTTTGTCCCTTGAAAACAAACATGTTTTTGCTTTGATTCAAATTCTGCTCTGCCAGCGTAAAGGAGTTAAAACCGCAACCTAATGCCACAGTAAAGTAAGTATGTATAGGGGAATCCCCAGATGGCACAGAGCTACCAGAGCTGCTTCTACATAGGGTCCTCTTCTCTGCTAAAAGCACACACAGTGCCTCCTGTAGTGGGCTTGGAAAAGCAATTTTTCCTTCCAGGTTTACAGAGAAAGTGGGGAGGTTAGTCCATATAGCCGTTGTTTCTCTGATGGGCTTGAGCAGACAGAATGTTGGCAAGCTGTAAAATCCATCTGGGATGGCCCCATTCCAGAGCTGAATTGACCAAAATTGATGCACGGTTTTGCCCTTTTTCAAGTTGGTTACAAAAACTTCCAAGCCAAATGCTGCCTTAGGTTACATATGACTTTCGCTTTTGCATCACTGGAAATGATTGGCAAGACTATTGCTTCAAATATCTTCACCGAGATTAGGGACTTACAGTAATAAATAGTGTTAAGATTGAGAATAAAATCAGTGAGTATGCTTGACGTAGAATCTGCTAGCAATATTCTTCTTACCATATGTGCATAAAAAATGTTGCACCTCTGCTTCGTGCACAATCTGTCCCTGTCTTCAGATCTTCATATCCACTGTCTCTTTAGAATGTAATTTGTTTTGCATGATACAGCTTTCATCTGCAGGAAAGTGCTGTTTTAATACAAATACTACTATATCAGCAGAATCAAAACATTATAATTATCATGGCATTATTAGAAGTTGCCTAGCCTTAACCAAAATAAGAAATAATAAGTACTAATTTTCGTGCTAGTCTTGCAAAGTTTTGCCCTTAAAAGGACTTCAGAATTAAGTAACAAAGAATAGAAGGCAGACTGAAAGTTAGTTAATATACATTAAAAAGGGGAATGTAGAGATAGATAAAAACTTTACAGGTAGTTCATTAGTCATTCTTTAACATGCTTTACTGTTTGGAGAGTAAAAGAACACGAGCACATCTCTATTATGAAGAACTAAAAACAGTTCAGTAATTACAGATTTTGTTAAAAAGAAAGGAGGGAATGCAAAGGAATGCACTAGAACTAGTCAAGAGATACAGAGAAGCACAGGGCAGCTTTTTTAAAAGGAAGCATTATTTTTAATGCAATGTTTTGTTGTGTATTTATGAAAGAGCAAACTTAAGCATCTTATAGGGGAGTACTCTCCCTGTGGTATGACACTTTTTTATTAACTAGACTCAGGACTTTTCAGTGTTGCCAGTTGGTCATGATTTTCATAGCATTTTTTTGTATGCTCTACTATTTATTTTTTTCTTATTGTGTATGTGTGTTACTGCATTTGCTTTGTTTTACAGTTGTACAATTTTGGAGAGACAGTTTCTATAGTTTTCTGGACAGATACATGGAAGCCAGAGAGCTTTTTTGACAAGATCGAGAAGAACAGGCAGAATGGAATGCACACACTGTGCTTACTTGGTAAGCAGCAGCTACCCTGGTTCCTTAGCTACCATCTTCCACGGTGTCCAGAAACAATAGTGATAGGCATGAGATGAAGTCTGTGATTAAACAAATGTTCTTAGCTAACGTATTTCTTTGAAAAYATACCAAAAATTGGAACGTTAGTGTATGTGTACTTAGAGTCAGTTCAGCCATTGTTCATGCTGCAGTGGCCAGGAATTTCTCAATTCCTCTTCAGAAAATCCGTAAGAAATTATGCCTTTGTAGAAGTCAAATAGGAGATTTGCTCTAAAGATCAGTGTGATTTTAAGCTAGGTCAAGCTCAGGATCCAAATCAGATTGCAGTGACTAGCAGCTATCTTTTATTGACTTAATTAGGTTAGAGCTCAACACATTTGACTTTCTGGGGAGCTAAATCATACATTTAACCCCATTTCTGTTTTGTAAGGTGATATTCCCTTTCCTAAATTATCTCATCTAAGGATGTTTTGGCAAAAGGTGATTGTCATGTGAGAAGCTTCAGTGCTGTAAAAAATTCTTGCTGATCACGGAGCTGAAACAGAATCCCTGACCACTGTCCCCAGGCTCTCCTCATGGTGCTGTCTGATCCTTATCCTACCCAACAATCCTTGGCTGAAAGCCACTTTCCGAGTAACTCTACTAGTCTAGGTAACTCCTTAAAGATTATGGAACTGCTTGCACATAACCTATAAGGCACTTGCATATTTTTATATATAATTATATACCTTTCTGTATCATCTTTCAGACACAGCTGGGATCTCTCAGTGCTAAATAAATTAATATTTTAAGTAAAAACAAATTCTGTGGTAACTGGAGGAATCCTGAGCAGGAAACAATTTAAATGTGTAAGCATCACTGCACATCAAACTTTCCAATGCCTTGAAAGTTGTTTGTTTTCAATATTGGCTAAAAATCAGAATTGTGGTGATTTGTTTTAAAGAAGGATGACTTCACAAGTGTTTTAAACAAGGATTATTACAACTATAATATGTTAAAACAAAGTATTCTTTAGATATTTTGTATAATCATTTCTACAATCTCCCTTTTTATGTTTAATTTTTTTATGTGGTAGTGAGAAAGTAAAAATTTTGAAACAGTAAAATTGAATTATAAATCTCGTGTTTCAGGGACAGTTGTGGTACCTGCATCTAATTGTAGCTCACAGCTGAAA
Organism: Phoebastria nigripes; assembly: GCA_035582835.1. Lineage (NCBI taxonomy): Eukaryota > Metazoa > Chordata > Aves > Procellariiformes > Diomedeidae > Phoebastria > Phoebastria nigripes. The sequence goes on from JAYKAV010002976.1 coordinate 465,830, forward strand.
ACTACCAATTTCCAAAGTAATTGTTCCCGTAATACTACTTGGTCATTCTGGTCTGTGTATTGATTGTTTATCCAACTAGACTAGATTACCAGATAAGCAAATGTGACATAAAAAGGTTAGCGCTGATAAACTTCTGAATTCAAAGTGACTTCACGGACATATAATTGGTAATTTGGTAAACTGTGCACTAATAGGCTTGCAGCTTTGCATTTTAAACCCCTTTCTTCAGAGTCACGTTGGTTGTATAACTTATGCAAGACTTTTTTTAAAAATCAAGATTAAAAACGTATCCGGCTTTCGCTATGATAATATTTTGGTGGCATTTGAATACAGATAACATTCGATTGCCTCTTGGAGAGATTGTGGTCAATTAAAGTTTCATAAAATTGCAGATGTGCAGAGCCTTACGTGACCCCTTCTCTATTTCATTTTTGCCCAAATCCTCTTTTTTTCCCATAACAGAAGATTGTTCTAAATTTTGATTGGGACAGGAAGGAAGTGCTAACGAAAGTCAGGTTCCTGCATGGCAGTGATGTAATCACTGTCGATCAGTCATACTGTTTTACCTTTTGTGACCACAAGGTACTCATAATTTAAGAGTAGTCCCAATACCCTGGTGTGCCTAAACATGCTGGCATTTAGCTATCCTATGGTAAATATGCCTGCTATTTGTATACTTAGCAGTATTTTTATTCATCTATGTTGCTCTGAAATCTGTGAAACTTGCCCTATCTTTGGGTAAAATCACATGCATAAAATCACAATACTTTGTGATTAATTAACATATGAAACAGTAGAATGTAATCCATATTCCTTTTGCCTGTAATAGCTAAAATGTTGTTAATAAAGTTTATAGAATCTACTAATTAAATTAAGCTTTACCTACATAGAAAACTAAGTGGGAAGTTTGTAGGGAAACTGCGTTTTAATATCTGTTTTGTTCTACAGATATTAAAGTGAAGGAGCAGTCCCTGGAGAATCTAATGAAGTGAGTCACCATTTTGAAAATATATAGAAACACACTGTATTTACAAAGGGGTTTTTTGTACAAGGAACAAAGGGTCTTTGCCCATAGTCTAATACTGAACTTACCTGCCTTCTCCTCTTGTACTTCTCAGTGGCCACAGTCTTCTGTTTCTTACAAGGAGTGGAGCTTTTTTGTTCATTACAATAGGACCTGGCTTTATTTACAGTAACTGAATGAAGTTGCAGCACAGCATAATCTTTTTTTTAACTGTTTCTGTGAGAAGCATTAAGTCAGAATGGGGTAAGCTTTCCGCTTGGCAAATGAAGTGTTATTTTACTACTGTTCTGTCCCATCCTGAAATAGATTAATAGCCAAAACAGTGTTCTGAATTCATTCTTCCTTACACTGGCTAGAAACAGTGTGAAGTACTGAATACACACCACCCTTTTTAAACAGCTAAATAAGCAATATATAGAAAATGCTCTTAAGTTCATTTAACTGTATTCAAAAAAGCTCTTGGCACATCTTAATCATCTCTCTGCAATCTGTATGTTTTGACAGTGGCGAATATAAATGGTTACTTCATACGCATGCTGTAACTCTGGTCTAAATTACCATTTGTGAAGTCTCACAGTATCATTGAGGTTTGTTTGTTCTGGAGTTTCAAAATAAAATCTGTTTGACTGAAGCCACAGTTGGCAAAGAAAGCAGCATTTCATTTAAGAATATATTTCTAGTCTGTAATCATCTGTCTACAGGGCATTTGACAGAAAAACAGTAGTTTGCCCTTGAATTTAAGTCTAACGCATCTTTCAGGAGTAGCTGCAAAACCTGCATATTGCTTGCAGCAGCTGAATTTGCTTTTAGGACTCAAATGACCTGCCAGCTGGAGGCCCTGCTGTTTCACAGGTGTGGTGAGAGCACAAGAGACTTCTGTCTTCCTTCAAAATTCCACTCTTGTCTAAAAGGCCCAGCCTGAGAGCTTGGGTCTGTTTAAGTTCAATTTGCTGGTCTAGAGGTTTCTTGAAAGAAACTGTAAGAACGCTAGGGATAATGAAATGGGTTATATGTGAAATTTCTCTACTTTTCTTTCCCTGCAGAGGAAGAAAGATTTATGAGCCACCACGCTACATGAGTGTGAATCAAGCTGCAGAACAGCTTCTTACCATTATTCAAAACAGGAGGCTCCAAGGAGAAGAACCAGGTACTATTACTGCAATGTTTCTATCTGCTACTACCCCTCTCAAGTCACACTTGTTGATGGGCCTCTGAACTCTACTCCCTTCCTCTTAATCTTAGCATTCTCTTGCTCTGCAGTGGAATTGGGCTGCCTTAAATCCCAGTCATGAGATGGATTTGGCAGAGCTTGAACATAGTGTAGTTCAGTGAGCACAGATGAACRAGCACTAGTGGCTCCTGGAGGTTTAGTCAAAGCCTCAGTTTGGTAAGCCTGTACTGTTTCTATCTATCTTTAACTGTGAGCTCTTTGATCCCTTAGAGTTGCAGGAGGCGGAAGGATTCTGAGCGTTTTAGATCAGTCGAGCTTCAAAAATCTCTGCTACGTTTTATTTAGACTGGTCACACTCTGCTCTACATGAATACCAGCATGAATCTAGGTTAACCCAACGATGCAGAACTGTGATTTTGACCTTGAATTCTCTACACTAGTCAAGAGCAAACTGTGAAAGATGTTTATTGAGACCAAGGGTAAAATCACAGCAGCTATAAAGATGACTCAGTTGTGTCACAGAAAAATTCTTTCTAATAGAAATTCATCTAGCTATATTCCTCCTTTTAAAAGTTTATTCCTTAAATACTGTTAAAATGAAAATCCTTTCATTTTATCCTTTATACAGAATGAATCAGAAGCAGCAGTTTCCTCAAAGTGAACACAATTCCTGAACGAATTCTGTATTCTACTTCTGCTGCTTTCCCATTCTTGCTTATAAACATCCCTAAGATACAGCTTTATTTCCTTTGAAGAACAAGCTTCTTTCTAGGCCACTCCAATGATTTATTTATTGGAGTTTTGAGAAAGCAGTGTTAAAGTTTAAGCATTTTGAGTACTTTTTCCTTTATGATAGGACCATTAGTCAATAAATTAAGCACTTAATCTTCTTTCTTACAGAAATTACTGAAAACACAATTTGTGTTGGCCTTGCACGTGTGGGTGCTCCAGATCAGAAGATTGCTTCAGGCACACTATATCAGATGTCCACAGTGGAATTAGGCGGTCCATTACATTCTTTGATTGTTACAGGCACTATGCATCCTCTGGAATTAGAAATGCTTAAGCTTTTTTCTGTAGATAGTTCCAGTTTTGAAAACAATGCATTTCAAAGGACCACTTAAATAAAAATGAGGCATTCAAATTTTTATTCCATCTTTAATTTCATGACAGCATAAAGTTTTTCCTGTGAATATTTAGAGCTTGCCTAAGCATAGTTAGATTGTATATTGCTTCAAAAGACAACACTGTAGAAGATGGACCTGCTTTTACCTGAGGCTACAAACTGCAAGCTGCACCTGCAGGTATCAGCTTCTAACATTTAGACACCTCCAGAAACCTTTAAACCTTAAAACCCCTTTGTCTGGTTCAGCTCATTGACATCTACATCAGTCTTAGGTTGATGACTAAGATAAGAAGTGCAAGTAGAGAACTGAGGAAGTGTACCAGATATCTGTCTGGCATCACTTTTGCTGTAGTACGTGAACCAAGCCTACTGCATACATTGTTATAAGTGCATTTTAGATGTGAAATTTTGCTTTTCAACTTTCAAAAAACTTCGTAGTTCTCTCACCAATAGAAACCATTAGTGTGCAAAACCTGTTAGGTCTGTATCCGTCTTTGGGAGAGTGAATACAGACAGGTGAGAATGTTCTTTATGTCTAAACCAAGAAAAACAAGAACTCACCCTTTGGACAGTTGGTGAAACAGAGGGAGAAGCTGCACAGAATTTATTTCAGAAGGTTGCAACTTAAAATAGAACTAGATTTCTTCATATGTTAATGCTAGCATTTATGGAGTGCTGGACTCAAACTGCAGCAACCACAATTAACCTCAAGCCAATTCTCAGAAAACAGACTGCAAGAATTCTCCTTAGAATTAGCTAATGGATGATGGTGGTTGCTATTTCAACTAGCCTTCACAGTATGTATGACAACAAAGTAGACCTGTATGCATTTTTTTTTTAAACTGAAGATTTATTGGAAAGACATTTGATCCCATATCTTTTCAGCAATATAGGATATTTTAACATTTTATATAGACTGTATTCAAGTAGAAAAGATTACACTAAAAATTTCTAATATTGCACTTGGGACAAGTCATGGCTAAGCTACTAACATTAGCATTCCAGAACAAAATCATACAGAGTCTCCAGAATTTTAGTGAGCTGCCTTGTGTTATCATTAAGATTTCTTTACAGGTATGTTGATATCCTGTACTATTCAACTTAAGCTCGCTGCTAAGAGTAATTCCTGTAATTTAAAGGTAAAGGCAAGCAATATGCTGAATGCAAGCAATATGCTGTATGCTACCAGGAATGATTTTGGCAATTTCTTCATTCACAATATTTCACACTTCAGCCAAAATGCTGTAGCGATTCATTTAACTCTTGTACAAGATCCCAGCATCCACATGAAAAGACTTCAATGCACGTGGGAAGTGAAATACACAACTCCTTTTACACATTATTTCCGCCAAATTACCACATAGGCAGGAACCTTTTGTGGCTCACTGAAACAGACAAGTAGATTAACCAGTATTTGCACACAGTGAGACACATAGTCTTCACATGCCAGGCACAGCAGAAGCATAACTGGCATCTTTTCACATTATAGCAGTCTCTGGCCAATGAAGTCCCAACAGGGATGGTTATTGCAACAAAGCCTGCATGGGGGAAAAATCCAAAAGGGAATCCAAGSAAGTTGCAGATAGGGATTTTCATAGAAGTATAAAGGAATTAACCACTGAGTCAGTATTAGGGATCAGAGAAATGGATTATTAAAAAAAAAAAAGAAAAAAAAAGAAAAGAAAAGAAAAAAAGAAAATCCCTCTATACTCATTCCCAAACAGGCTTAAAAGGGGTGGGATAATCAAGAATCATAGCAAGTGGCAGTCTGATGGCTGGTGGGGAAAACAGGACAGGGCTTAATTAGTAACTAAAGCTGTTGCTCTGAACTGGTATTTAGAGATCTTGTTACATGAGTATTGATTAGGATTTGCATTTTATAAAAGCATGAAGGTTTCTGCAACTGAAATCTGCACTGTTGAGAGAAAAGCCATGAACTTCACAATTTCATTGCACAGTGGGTACAAAGGGTGGAAAACGGCAGTTCAGCAGCAGCTTCTCTCCCCTCACGCATCTTGTTTACATTCCCAGAACAGGTTCACTTACAACAGTTAAAAAGAGATACCCTTTCGTTCCCTCACCTTTAAACCCGGCTCTTCTTCTTCAGGAAAAAAAAAAAATTAAGAATGTTAAGAGTCACTAAGGTCCATTTTATTAGTAGCAGCAATTTCAATTTTTATGCAAAAATAGCATCAGCAGCTCTTACTAATGATGCAATTAAACTTTCATTTTAGTAAGTAGTATTACCTAAAAAGCAGAGTCATTTATTTGGAACAGCACTTTTTGCCTTAGTTTAGCAAATCGCACATGTAACCTAACTCTCTGTAGGGGCCCTGTTGATGTAAGGAACAAGTCTATCCATTTGTATAGACCTACAGGATTAGCCTACGAAGGACCAGTCTTCACTGTCCATACTTTTAAGAGTAGTTTTCTTTCACTGTTGTTTACCATGATAAACATTTGGGGCATTTTAATACAGACACTCTGTAGCACTTGTTTTATCCTCCTATTTTGCTGTAGGTCCTGTAAAAATCATGCAGTTTGCAGGCTTCGTCTTTGGGACAATATGGTTCTAAGTGACTGTTTTCAGTCACAGAAAAAAAAAAMCACAAAGACATACCAGTAACCCCACAGTAAGCTTCAGCTACATGAAAACATGAGAAAAATCATACTTTGAAAACTTGGTTCAAAATTCAGTACTGGGTACCAGGAAGCTGAGTTTTAGCAGATGATCTGCAGACATCCATCCATYTGTGGATATCAGTCATTCACACAAATCTTTGTTTAAATGATGCGATGCATCTCCAACAAAGTGTTAAAAGCAAAGTGTTATATAATAAGCTAAGTGTTAGGTAATTAGCAAAACACAAAATAATGGAGCTTTGATTCTCAGGGTAAGAAAAACTGCACTTTTAATTGCATGATTTGTACTCTCCTRAAACCTGAGCAAGTATCCCCTTCGTAGGTGAAAAAGATAAATCGGATGTCACTCTGTTTACTGACATACTAGATGTGATTGTAGTTACCTACTGGACATGTCATCTGCTGTCTTCTGTAGAATTTTGTGATGCTTATCCTTTTTCAGAAAGCCTAAAAAGGCTTAAAGTCTACTTTGAATCTGGCTTCCCTACACTGTCCTTAATTATATTTAACAAACAAATCATACATTTCTTACTATAAAAACATCAAGTTGTCCTTAAAAATAATGCAGAAAGTGCTATCTTGGTTAGAAAACTCAGACCTATACATATGCTTCCAACAGTCACGTAAGTCCTCATAAGCAACAAAAAGATGTCAAAAAAGTTATTAAAATCAATATTGTGTAATTATAATCAGCTTATAGGCTTTTTCACTCAATTTCCCATGTTTAAAAAGTTTGTAGATGTACATCTTAAAAAAAAAACAAAACACAACAACAACAAACAACAAACCCAATTGCCACTCATGCAGATTCTCACTCGGAAACAAATTGTAGCAGTTGTCTTTTCATTAAGAAAACTAAAATAGTTGCCAAGCCCAGTATCTTGGGCAGCGCTCCAGTATTTCTGCAAGTCCAGGAATACTCCATCCCGAAACATGCTAGTATAAAAATGATATAAACCAAAGCCTGCTCTTGGATCATGATGCAATTGCAATGAAGTTGGCTGGTGCTTGCCTTTAAAGTTGATCTTCTCTAGCCCAAACAGTAATAATATTAACTAAAAAACAAAACAAACCAAACAAAAAAAAAAACACCAAAAAAAGAAACCCAAGATCAATGAAAGAAAGCAAGAAAAATCATGCTGTCAACCAACAAGAAGCAGTCTATATGCAACATACTACAAAACAGTACGAGGGATCTCCGCCCTATAATCACAACCATTCTTTAATTACCTTTTCTGTGAACATATATGCAAATGGTATCTTAAACTGCAGTACTCAAATCTGCTCAACAGATTCTTGCACCCTACCCTGCGCCGTGTAACTTTCAGATCCCATCCTCCAGTCAGGAACTCTAGGCCTGGCAGAGCATCTGCAAGGTGAGGCAGGGAGGGAGCCTGACAGGGTGCCAGGCAGGAGGCCAGAAGAGAGAGGTGGAACAGTGCAGCCCACTGAACGGGCACTCTGCACCTGCATCTCCAGGAGAATCAAACAGATAAAGAAGGATCTGAAGACTGGAAGAGACTGTAAAGCTTAAAAGCAGTATGTATGTGGCTTTTTACTGCTATTTTTCTTTACACCCAGTTTTCAGTTCCAAGCTGTCCTGGTTTCGGCTGGGATAGAGTTAATTTTCTTCCTAGTAGCTGGTATAGTGCTGTGTTTTGGATTTAGTATGAGAATAATGTTGATAACACACTGATGTTTTAGTTCTTGCTAAGTAGTGTTTACATTGGTCAAGGACTTTTCAGCTTCCCATGTTCTGCCAGGTGCACAAGAAGCTGGGAGGGGACACAGCCAGGACAGCTGACCCCAACTGGCCAAAGGGATATTCCATACCATGTGACGTCATGCTCAGTATATAAGCTGGGGGAAGAAGGAAGGGGGGACATTTGGAGTGATGGTGTTTGTCTTCCCAAGTAACCATTACACRTGATGGAGCCCTGCTTTCCTAGAGACAGCTGAACACCTGCCTGCCGATGGGAAGTAGTGAATGAATTCCTTGTTCTGCTTTGCTTGCGTGCACGGCTTTAGCTTTACTATTAAACTGTCTTTACCTCAACCCATGAGTTTTCTCACTTTTACCCTTCCRATTCTCTCCCCCATCCCACCGGGGGGGAGTGAGCAAGTGGCTGTCTGGGGCTTAGTTGCTGGCTGGGGTTAAACCACGACATAAGCACAAGAGTACACCCCAAGCTTTGTACAAAATCAACATTTATGTTTCAGTATCTCACCTGGAAAATTCAGGAACCACCTATCAATTTGGCAACCATCGTGTTTTCACATGAAGAGAGATCAAAATTCAGGTGCTATGTAGGAACGACAGAATGAAAGCAAGAAACTCTTCATCTCTATCATGAATTCAGCAACATCAGTGCAAACAAACCATTTCTGCAAATGAATCTTCAGTACTTTCATAGTGCCTAGCACTTACTACACAGACATTGTTGGCTTCAGGGGGCCTTGATTTCAGTATTACCACATACCAGGTACCAGAAGAGTGCTTAAAATCCATACCAGTCAGTAGAGGCTATGATTTATCAGAAAAATGCCTGTCTTGTTTTTTGCTCCACAATGTTCTGTTTGTAAAATGTCCTCTTATAAAATCTTCCATTACTAAGTTAACTACTACAGCATAGTGGAATTATCATCTGTAATACCAAGTATAGCAGATTGTCTTTGAAAACAATGCTTAGATCTGAAAGTGTGAAATGATTATAAATGCTCAAAAAATATGACAGACTAATGTTTCTGGAAAAAACAACTTACTGCACTGAGAATTTTTTTTCTTCCATGAAAACACACAAGGCTATGGTAAGATAGTAAAAAATATCAGACTTGTCAACCTGGAAAAAAGCATAATCTTAAACAGCATGAACCATGGTCCTTATTTCCATTTCAGGTATAACCACCAGGAACAATTATTTTCAGTACTTGGAAAGGCAGAAGTTATCTCACCAATCGCTTTAATAAAAATTATTACAACCTATTAAAATCAAGGAGATTTAAGCTTTCACAAACAATTTAGGGATTTAATTTTTCCCACCACATAATTTGGAAGATAAAAAACTTCAAGCATTGCTTCCATCACCAGCATCTTCCCTCAGCTGCCTGTTGTTTCAGTGACTATGAACATGAGTAGCATCATGTAATGTCTCATTACTCTCAACAGTATGAGGAGACTAAGAATTGGAGTTAAATCTAATATCTTCACTAAAATAATTTCCAGAAGATATGTGCAAAATATCAAGCTTGTTTTGGAAGCAAGTCTCTTCACAACAGCTTTGCCTTTTACATTTAGAATTTTTCTGTCTGTTTGGTAAGATGCAAGTGTAAGGGAAGTCTAACATCTACAGTTATGCAAGTACACAAACCCCCCCACATACATCACCAGGAAAAAATCAGACTGCATACAAGATATTTGTAAAAGTAATAAACCCCTTTGATGCTCCGTATTTATGCTGGCAAATACCCCTCCTGATATAAAAGGCACTTTGAAAACCCAATATGGTTTGGTTCATTAAGTTTGCAAAGTACAAACAATTGTACAAACATACAATTATATTGAAGCATGTCAGCCATTGTGACATTATCTACAAAACAGGTTTCCAATTGTTGATAACACTGGTTTGATGGGAATGAGCAGTGGTTTCAGCAGCTTTACTGAAGACATGACAGGGTTTCCAGTACCACAATCTTAGTAAGTAAAAAACCCTCAAAAACTTACAAGTTTAGGGGCCACAAAAAGACAAGACCCAAAGTCCATAACATTCATTCAGTATTTACTCCTTAGAAGTGAACTCCATCCATAGCCCAAGGGCAGAAATCTATTCAGTCAATTCCAGAACAGTGGTGGAGGCAGGCTCTGTCTTGAGAAGTATGTTGTTATACCATTACAGTACAGAAAACTTTGGTCCAACAGCACAGTTTCAGAAATTCACTACATGGCTGCGACATCAATCTGTATGTAAAGCTGTCTTACTCCTGCCTATGGAAAAGAGAGGGAGAGTTAAAAAAACAACCAGTAAAGTCAAAGCAATTTAACTGTCCTGAACACCAGTCAGGACATCAGTAAGTTAGCTAGCAAAAAACCTCTGTATCTTATTTTTCTGTAATTCATCTTCCACATTTAGCACATCATTCACTGAGACATTGGCAATTTGGAAACCTACAAACTTTGAGAGCGCTGTATGAATACATAGTTCTTCACACAGTCAAGTGCACATATGTAATTATATATTAACATTAGCTTTGCTACATTACCTTTTCTGATTCATCCTAAATAACTGTCACACGTAAAGCTGCACAAAAGCAATTCTTACTTTCTTTTGTACAAATTTAATTTCCTGAAAAGTAAGCTGCTTGAAGAGCTGGAGTTCAAAATGGAGCTAAGCACAAGAGCGTAACATGGGATTTGTTGTTTGAACTAGTTCTACACTAAGATTTTCGCAAGAAACAACAATGGCTACAGTGAATTTACATGACATCATGACACACTAAAATAACTTTTGGTAAAGGTACGTGAATTGCAGGAAAGCATTTCTCTCCTCAGAAATCCCATTAAACTAGGCTTAGATGGACTTCCTTAGTTTTATCATCATTCAGTATAAAACAGCATTAAAAAAATCCATTAGTCATTCATTTTAACCTCAGTGGCAGGTCAGCAACAATGTTGTGATGGTCACTGGTTATGCAATGTGATCTTGAAGCATTAGGCTGAACACTGCTAAAGATCAGATTGTCCTCAACTATCATCAACTTGCTTTTAGTTCAGTTGAGTGGCAAAACCAACTAACAATTATATTAAGATTAATGAGGGCCAATATTACTGAGGAGAAAAATCTCTACTTGCTCCAATTGTTCCTCCACTTATTACCAAAGGTCAGATAAGAAAAATGATAGACCTTGTTCTCCCAGTTCCCTTCCTAGACACATGGCTCTTGATACCTGCACAGCTACAAAACACCTGAAGAGCTAATGACTCACTTAGAAAATGCAGTCCTTTGGAGACTTGAGATGTAAAATTAGTTTTAATGTAACAGAATGTTCTGCATAGTCCTTCCCAAAAAATATCCTTCAGTTTCAAACCACGTAGTCTGCAAAATAAGCCATGCAGACTGATTTCTACCTACTCAATAATCTAGAGCTGTATGTGATGGAACATCACAAAAAGGACCAAACTTTAAAGTTTGATTTTTAGAGTATTTGTAACAACAAATCCTCCTTCCCTAAGTCTCTAACATAAAAACAAGTATGTGTGTGTATTTTTATTGGGTTCCCCATGACTGACTACTTTAAAATCCCTTAAAATGGAAGGAGTTCAAAAGCATTCATGCACTCAGGCAGCACATTGTAGGGTTGGCTTCAGTGGTGTTTCCTCTGAGAGTCCAGAAACTGAGTATGCAAGATGCATAAAAAACCACCAAACAAAAAATCCAGTCTGGAATTTTTAATAAATGTTATAAAACAGTTAATAAAAGGGGCGATTATCAAATGCATAAACAATTCACTAAGCCATCAAATACACAAGCTGCCAATGCAGTAGACCAATCGGACATTTAGAACAAGGGAAAGAACGTGTATGTGAGCACACAAGGACTTTCCCCACTGTAGAAAGCTTTGAAAAGAACATTTATGCAAGCACTAATTAAACTGTTGACAGAAGTATTTTTAATTTACAGTATCAAATATACCTTATCAGAAGCCCCCTTTCTTCACTGTCCAACTGACTTAGAGAAGTTGGTAATTTACATATCTCCAAAATATTACCCTGTAGCTGACAATATTTTGTTACCTAAAACATCGGTTATAAATAGGAATATTTGTCTCCTTATCAGCTACAGAACTCTCCATTACTCAAAAGCAGGTAAAGGACATTATGGAAAAATGTAATAGTTTTTTCAAATACAGTCCTCCAACATCAAGAATAAAACAAGGATGTTTGGCTCTGGATGGTATAAGAGAGAGAATAAGTTTCCAACTTTATTCTTCACAAAGTTCTCTTGCTGGAGAAGAATTTTCTGTTTTATCTTAATAGACTCTAGGTTCTACTTGTAAACCATTCATATCCAGTAGCTATACTGGAATAGGCAGCCAAACTGAATTTCAACTTTAATGGTTAAAAGTATAAGGAAGAAACAGAAAAATCTTTTGAAATTTGTAAGATTTTAATCTTAAGGCAAGAACTATCAATTTCTAATAAAGTTTCTGTTGTTCACAAGAATTCCAGCATCTCATATCAGCTACAAATGCTATCACTATCTATATGAAAAAAATATAACCTGTAGGGAAATAAACGGGAACACACTGTTTCTATACAACATGACAATTGATGGTTACATTTTAACTAGTGATCACCACAGCATGGATGTTACTAAAAGACAACAAAATATGCAAAGACCATGGATTCTTAGCGGGATAGAAATTAATGACAAATACATTCTTAGAGGGATAGAAATGAATGACAAATACAGCACCAGCACAGTGAAAAACAAGTAGGTTCAGTCTGTGGTTGGAAGCCTTATCTTGTGGGAAGCCTCATCTATTTTCTTGGTTCCTCATAGGTCAATACAGAGTTTTATCTGAATTTGATACACCTCAGACAAGTACAGCTGTTATCTCCATTAAGCAGCATCAAAAACTAATGCAGAGAGGTACAGCAATTCCATCTACACTACTGAGTATTTTGAAATTGTTCTATACAGCTGGAGCAGAGAAGCTTTTCAAAACACACCGATACCAAAACCAGAAACATTTAATTTTTCTTGATAAGAATTACAATGTCACATCATGTGACAGGCAATTTACACTGAGATGTGATTTCCACTGACGAGACATACCTGAGTAAAAATATTGTGAGTCTGGCTTAGAATCCACCTTCCATCAGCATCAGGAGCTACTAATAATTTCAAAGCCCCTATGTAAACATCAGTACAGAGGGTCCAGAAATGTGGATCATGTAAACTGTAAACTCCTTGCAACTGCTGCACCTAAAAATACAAGCAAATTTTAAAAAATATATTTCAGAAAATGTTTATCTGTACTATGTTTTTTTACAGAAAATATTATAAAAGCCGATGCATTCTTTTACTTCTAGTTCACTGTGCAATTTGTGATATTTCACTTAAATTCCTTATTACTATCTCAGTAATTGTAAGGAAGGTGAAAACATACAATTGTATGTATGTGTCATGATTTTGTATCTTGCTGCATTTACATCCTACATATATTTTACTGAAACCATTTCTGAAAACAGTGGTGTCCAAGAGAGAAAAGTCACAGTTATTAAATTTGAGAGGGCATTCAATTAAAACAGCAATTTTTGCAAATGCAGGAATTTTCCCATAAAACAATTTGTGAGAGATTTTAACTGTTAACAGCAATATATTAATGTTTCTGTAAATATTTTGTGAGGGCTTAGGTTTGTCCTGTCAAAACCCTTCTTTTTCCTCTGTCCAATTTTAGAAAACCCTTCACATGGCGATTACAATCCTGTAACTTCCTGAGGAAAGATGGCACTCCTACAAGTGCTTTGTATTAACTTTGCAAAGACGCTTCAAATGTTCAGGTCATGAAACAGTAATAGATAAGTTAAACAGAAGTACCAGGAGAGGTCAAATCCAGATTAATCTATGTACTCTTATAAATACACTTCCAATGCTACTCCGCCTCACTTTACTAAGAACTAGATTTTGAGGGAGACAAAAACTGAACAAAACAGAAAAATATTACGCACTCTGTATAAGCACAAAGTACTTTGAGAGGAAAAGCTTCAGGATCTGTTTTTCTAAACCAACATAGCACGTTTTAAAACACAAACCGAGTTGAAGCTACATACAATTTAGGACTTCAGAAATATAAGAATCAAACTGGTACCTCCATTTGTACAATCTAAGGAACCTTTCACAGGCATTACTGGAAAAACATCACAAAATATCCTCATACACACAGTTGGGGCTCATTCAGTCAGCAGCTTGATCTGAAGCAAAAACAGCCTAAGAGCTCACCCTTTGGTAGCACTGAGGCAGGGCATTTTCCAGGGAAGGAGGAGTTCGCTGCATCAAAATTCCAATGGATTCTTTTAAAAGTGGAACAATACTGGAAAGAAAAAAAAGGAAGTTAGCTACTATTACGTTTTTCAAAAGATGCAGAACAAAGAGCAACATAACATTCCTTAATGCTCTTGAAGAATTTTTCTTTAGTTGTTTCACCAGAGGCTGAGAAAGTTGCCATGAAAACCTAGTACAGAAAATAAAAGGATTGACAAAATTGCTATAGTGTCTTACTAAAGGCAAGGTTACTTCTCCCCCAGATTTTCCACAGAGACAACTGGTGGACAATCACAAAAAATTAATAGTTTAATAATGGGATTTGAGATGAAATATCTTAGTGTCTTAAAAGTTATATGACAAAGCAGCTGGTAAATATAGCTCAAAACCAAAACCTACTTCAATGGCAATCACTCACAACCAATCATAAAAATACGCAACTGAAATGGCTTTTGCTTTTGTGTTTGGCTTAAAGCATATTTTTCTTATGAACTAAGATAATAATGGGGAGATAATAAAACAAAATTAGTATGGACCAGTCCAGCTATAACAAAGTTATTTTGTCAGAAACAGACAACTTAGCATATTCTTGAAGTGAACTAAGTGTAGGGTCTCATCCAAGCTCAAGGATTAAACATTTGGAAGCTATTAGAGGTTCCCTCCCAGCCAAATGGTCTTGTTTAATCAGCAAACTAAGACGACACTTAATACCCCTTATTATTATTATTATTACTTTCCTTTTTTTTTATTATTTTTTWTTTTTTTTAATAAAACCAGGAGACCAGTAAGCCCCATACCCTGAAGCTACCACTGAAAATTTATACTCTTATTAAGTATTCAGTATGTGGTGATTTTTTGTTTAGGAGTAGTGCATCACGTCTGGCTCAGTAGAGCATCCCAAAATTTTCAAGAGGATGACAAATATCTACAGCCCAATACTGAAACTTAAATAACAATCTAATTTCAAGAGCATATAAAAGTCACCTAACACTCCAGACCAAAAGTGATGATATATTTCAGAAATTGTAAGCTGAATTTCAGTGTTCAGCACTGGCATCACAGGTGGAGTACGTAGAGTGATGGGATAAAAAGCAACCAGAAAACATTTGTAAGAGATTAATTGGGCTGTCTGCTAAAGGAAACCACAGAAGCATTGTTTAAAATCTCATTATGCGATATAGAACGCACTGCATAGACCAGCTGTATATTTGTAGATGGTGAACAGCATGACATAACCATTCCTTTCCATTTTTAAAGAGATGGTTCCATTTGTACATGGAAACAGTACTGGCTGATCAACTGCTCAGCTCACTCCTTGGCTAATCCTTAGCCAGGGGTGGGAGGGAGTTAGAGGGTGCATGACTCTTGTCTAATGAACCCCTGGAAAAACAGCCACCCTAAAATTAAGTCTCCTTGCAGGCACACTGGTTATTCCAGCCAAATTCACTGCCTGATGCACTCCATCACGTGGCCTCACACAGTTGCACTGCTACCGAGGAATCAGTTCAGAAATAGGAAGAAGCAATTAGGGGCAGGCAGGAGTTGCCTAAACTGGACCTGTCACCAAGACAATTAAACATTTAGCAATGCAATAACTGTCAATCTGTCTAAAGGAAGCTTAATTGGAGTGTCACATTCTACAGACAGCGGATTACAGAAGTTTAGGGAAAAAGGTTCTCTTATCAATGGACCCATCTCACTAAATAATGTCCATGTCACAAGCATTACATCAAAGGGAGCTGGAGCTGCCAAAATACTCCATGGCTGAATTGATTTCAGTTTAACTCACTATTTAAAATGCAGGTTTGCTTCTTAATAAAAACCTTGAAAGACCAATACACAAGTTCAGGATGCAAACTGAATACAAGATTTTTGAACACTGACTCCATCCCCATAAATTTAACAAGGCCCCTCTAACATATGCATCCAAAGGCTTCAAAAAACACGCATGTACAGGCTGCCTATTTTTTCCCAGGGAAAGGACAAAACGTAGGAGCTTGCCTTTTTATCGCAACATACCCCTAAGAGTGAAAAAAATCCATGAAACAAATCTAACCAAAAAAATATCTGATTTGCACAACTTATTTACATTATTTGATAAAACTGACATACATTATCTGATGGAATGGAAATGAATTGGCAAGTAGGAGATTTGGAGAGACAGCCTACAGAAATTTAAGACTAGCAGGTTGGGCATGTTAACCCATTCCAAAAAATAATTTGGCCAGTGAAACTGGTTGATTTGTTCTGGAATAGGACGCACATTGAAAAGAGGAAATTAAAACCCCGTTAGAGAGCTCTTCAGCTGAAGATGCATTTAAAATTAAGATCTACTTCATTCTGAAAACCTTGTTGCCTAAGAAACTTATCTTCCAAGGTTAAGTCTATGCAATCAGCAGGGTGTGTACAAGCACCAAAGACCGTCTCTCTTTGCCAGGCAATGGGATGGAGTTTTAAGCAGCACATACTGGAACCATTAGCTCAAAATCAACTAATATACAAAAAGGTGCATGGGGAAAGACACTCCACTCCTAGTATAGGTGGTACAGCTTAAAAGATAGTCTCCCCGCTAGCAAGATTTCATCTATTCATGTTTTTGTAGTGGCTCCACACTAAAGCTTTAAGAGAGAAACCTCCTTTGCAAGTTTTTGTCAATAATGATGCACAAGTTACGGTTTTATCCAGACTTCACAAAAACGCTAAAGCCATGGTCTTTAACTGAAACAGCAACATCTTAGAAGTCCAAAGAATAGAGGTAAATCAGGATGTGGCTTGATACCGTAGGTGCAAGTTGAAGCATAACCCAGGTTACGCCTCCCTCCTCTAACTTAGTGTTCAGCTAAAAATTTATCTTTTGCAAAGCTGAAAAGGCCAAAAGACAGCTGCAGTGATGTGATATGCCCTCACAAATGCTGTTAGAGCACAGAAGTCCATGCATGCATCTCTGCATCCAAAAGGACACTATCTTACAAGGTAGTCTTTTATTGTAAGCCAAACTAACATGACAAACTGTAGAATTCAGTTTTCTGATGTCTCGGGTTTTCCGTTGTTTCATACATACTACTGAATTACAAAACCTTTAATTAAAAACCAGAACTCCACACAGTATGCTCTTTTCTCAAACAGTAACTAAAAAACAGTATTACTTAATTACTAGGAGGCACTGGAAATATTAGTTCCATCTCATGTGAGTGAAGAAAACACTAGGAAAGATGATACCAAGCAGGCTGAAAATGTGGTTAGAGAATTTGACCAAGCTTTCCTTTTTTTTTTTTTTTTTTTTTTTTTTTGGATTAGTCATTTGTGCAAAATACACGTGGTTGTCTCTGCAGCAACTATTGCACTGGTACTTCCCCCTTTTTTTTTTATTTACAAAAAGATTACTGAGGAAAATAAATAATGCTGAATTCTCACCAAGTAGAGAGTTTTTCATGCATATGTAAGCTTTGCTGCTAAAGCAGACAAATTTTCCAATCCTCTCTGACTACCAAGCCTTGAATCTAAAATATCACACTCTTTTACAAGACAATGGGATCTGAAAGAGCGCTAACCCACAGCAAGACTTGGGACATAAACATATCCTCTACAAAAGCCATATTAGCAAAAGTGGCTAACGTGTGCCAAATGAGTTAGCAGCACATCACACTTTCACACATAATGTTACAGAGGAAGCTAAAGGTGTTCAAACAGATAAAAGCTATTGACATGAATCTGATAAATCCAGCCTGCCACTACTACACATGGCTTGATTAACAATGAAGAGTGAAAGCATCAGACTCTTAAACAACTTGCATCACATTCAGATAATACTGACACCCATTCCAGTCCCATCCTGTTTATGCCACTGTTTTTGTAGGCATAGCTAGCAAGACTCTGGCATTATCATAATCTTGGACAGCAAGGCTGAAAACAATTCCGGGGCGAAGAACCCTTTACACAGTCATTGTAGTCAGAGCACAGCAGGAAATTCATTTAGCRCTCTCAGCACTATAGAAAATAGAGGATACTTGTGACAGATTTTGTGGAAGGTAAACAAACACTGCTAAGACTCAAGATCAGCTATGGTTCTTCAAATACTATAGCTGAAAATCTACAGCCAGATTTCAAAATCTTTTTTCTTCTAGCCACCATCCACACCTGCAGTGCCAAGACTGTCAGCCTATTTCAGAACTTCAATAAATTTTTCTATTAGGTAATGGCAATTTTAATCAGACTGCAGGCTTTGCTCAAGACAAGGATTACAGATTAACATTTACTTTTCCAATTTTAAATTGTCTGTTCTCCTAATAATGTAGTACTTTGATTCTCAAGCAAGGCTGGCAGGTACCATTACCCTGTAAATAAAGGTAGTGCATGCCATTTAGCAATGATGGCTCAAAAAAACACCAAAGACAAGCATGCTAGTTTGGGGGAGTTTTGCTATAGGACATTCCTTCTGAATCTTAGTGAATGCAGCACTTCATTTAAAAAAGTGATTTTTTTATGCTGTTATGCCCCAAACATTATAGACATATACCCCAAACGTTACAGGCATGTCATCCCCCAAAGCTCTTTCATACTATATCATGTTCAAGCAGCTCTAGACCTTATGTAAAAATGATGTAACCCATGGAAACAACTTCACTAAATGACTGAAGTAAATTGCCTCATTTCTTTGACCACTTAATATGTAGTTTGCATGCTCTATCCAATCCAGTATCATATTTAGTCTACAGTGCCTTTCTAGAAACATGTGGCTCTAATAGTGGTTTCGGACAAACTTCTTGCTTTATACTGGAGTTGTGGCTTTTGCTTGATGACTAATTTCACATAGCTGATCGAAATACTAAAATTGCTTCAACATTTCAGAATAAGGCTCAGAATGCTAAGGCTAAAAACTAAACAAACATTTAGTTTTAAATATTAAAAGCAGTTTAGAGACTTGAGAAATTGTTTATTGATTCAGGCATATTAAATTACGAGGAAGACACCTTGGAAAAAACTTGAAGAGTGTCAACTTGAACAACTGTGAAATAGCCAAGCTTTTTTTTTTTTTTTAAAAAAGACTTCAAACAAAATGCTAGTAAAACAGACTTATGTATTTTAAGCATGTCCTATTTATGCTTTATAATTAAACAGACACTTGCATGAGATAGTACAGAAAGTAATCAAAGAAAGATTCATCATATATTAGTGGTAGCATCCAGGAACACTCAAGAGCTACAACCCGCCACCCACACCAGCTTCACCCTTCAGAATTAGCCATAGATTTATGATGCAGAGATTTTAAAAGATTGCAGGATATAGCCCTCCAATTGAGAAACCACAAACTTCAAAGCCCTCTGCTTGTCAAGACTCAACAGATTGTTGTTGTCTCAACATAAGTGGAGAAAACACGACTTTCTACAGCAAGTAAAAGCATAATGACATTTGCAAAGTGGAAAGTATCTGACTTCATGCCTTTGCCTCTCTGTATCAAAGCAGTAATATGTGGGCTATTTTTCTTCCTCCAAAAAGATAAATTTTAAAGCATGAGATGTAATAGGTATTAACAATATTTCTATATAATCCTACTGAAGACAGGCTTTTACTGGGATGTAGACAGTCATAGTCTACTAAAGGGAAGTAACTGATCTTACCTCTCTATACTCTAGTAAGAGCTACCCAATTTCTGCTTCCACTAAGCTTGGAAGTGTATTTATTTGTCAGTGAAAACAACCTCAGAAGAATCCCACACCGGATTTTCACTGTGCAACCAGAACGTTCTGCGCTAACTCACGAAGAGTTAGGCAGAGAATATGTCACCTTCGAGCAGCCTTAGTGAAGGATCACAGGAGCAACATAGAGCAATCGTGTCAGTAGTTGACAATTTGCACTAATTACAGATGTTGTCTACAGGAAGGCTCAACCATTTGAATTAAAAGCACTGCTTGACTTCTCTGAAGAGGCGTTGCTCAACCCTTTGTGCATCTGCACAAGACAAAACAGGTTACAAATTAGAGGCTGTACAGCTTCATATTGCAACGGTTAAGTTCTTTAGTCATCCTATACAGATATTTTTGTGATTTCTTTTGGCAAGTGTTGCCATCATTTCAGAAAACTGAACAGAGAAGACCCACTAATAGGAGCAGGCAAGACTCGAGTAAATCGGAGGGCGCTGCCCAACACTGAAGCAGGCAAACACTCAACATAAAATGAACAAACAGTTATTTCATCTAGACACAAGCAATCTTGGATTAAGAGCAACGATTGCCCTCTGCATTTGCATGCAACTGCTTTGATATTCTACTCGCTTATTAGATATAATTCCACAGAAGGGAATAAGGATTTGTGTTCTGCCTTTATTCCCTCTTTGGATACATAAGTATCCAAGAAAGAATACAGATTTTTTTTTTTTTTNAAAAAAAAAAAAAAAAAAAGAACCCTGGATCAAACCTACCTCCTACCCATGCCCTGCACACTCTGTAAGTCAAACTCAGACCATTAAGCAGTAACTTGGAGGATACATGATTGAAACCAAATCACTACCAGGTTAAGTGGTATATGCACATTTCATTCAGAAAAAAGCAGCAAAAAATAAACTTCATTAAACCCTCAAAAAACTAAAAATGTACCAAGTATGAAACACTAAATTCACCGATTACACAATAATTTCTTAATTTTAGTTTGTCTTTCAGTTTTCATGCAACTTTTGAAAATTTCCTTATTAAAAAGCAAGCTATTAAAATACTTCTCAAAGCATCTCATGAGCCTCTAAAGTCATCTTATCACCATCACTTCATTCAGCTTTTTACCTCAAATATTAACTGTACATGAAGAATCAAAAACATTACTTTTACAGTTTAAGTAAATTAAAACAAACTCTATACAGCTTACGCCTTTGCCTGATACATTTGGACTACACAAAATGTTCTATACACATTCCTAAAATGTATGCATATTGTATTTAAAAATCTAATGACCTGTATGAACACAGTATCATCAGACTTTCAACAAAACCCAGCTTACTGCAATGGCATAAATAAATTGCAACAGTTACTTAATAACCTTAAGGTACACTAAAAATCTAAGTGTACTACGATATCCACATTTTGATTAAATATTTGCTTGGACATGCAAAGTGTAACATACTAATGCAGATTTACTGGTTTATATTTTTAAATTAAACTATGTTTAATCATTGGTTTCAGGAAAATTATGAAATTGAATTGCAAAGTATTTATTTTTGTAAAATTTGAGACAAAATTCAGTGAGATAATTATTTTCAATTTCAAGAAAATTTCAATACATACTCAGATAACGAAGCAGCTAGAGTTGAGAACCTAAAAGTTCTTGGTGATAGCTTTGGTAGTCCACTATACTCATTTGCTTATTTCAAGAAAGTAAGAGTAAAATACCATGTGATTTCATAAATACTACCCCACATCCAGTAACAGATACCAAATTTAACATCTGTTATTCTTCCATTTTAATCTAATTACTTTTCTAGACCACTTTGTACTACTTGCATCATAGTATCTTTACAGGATATAAAAGCTGCGAGTTGGTTATACAATGGCGCCACATTAATGCATTACTTACGTCTTCCTATGACAATCTCTCATCAGGCCAAAAAACACGCCAATGTAATTTGTTAAAAACACAGAATGGATTCTCACTAGCCTCCAACCCAYGTACCTAACTACTGTCGCACCATTATCTTTGCTCCTCCTGCACCTATTACCACAAGAATTCCTCTTTTAAATACATATCCCTAAAGCTCATCATCAGAAAATAAACCTGGTTTTGTTGAAAATAATTCAAACATGTTTCTGAATACGTACTTCCAATAATACCCATCATACTGCAAGAATATAATCTTTCCCAAATCCCAATAGTGATAGTGTCCCAGATTGTTCAGCTGATTAAGAAAACTACTTTTTGAAGTCAGGAATCCAAAGACTTCTTTCAAGGTACCTTATTATACTGTTTATAAGAATGCTGTTTATCCTAGAGAAGACTCCTACCTCGAATTTACATCTACAATTCTGTCCTAATTCATCTCTATGCAAGCTCGTTCCAGCTGGAAAGCCGTCTAAGTAGTTAGACTAAACACACATCCAAAGTCATACTGTAATGTAGACTGGCCTGAGGATCCTTCCCTTAGAGGAGAAAGCCACCAACCAACATGAGTAAAAATTCATTTACCAGTTTGTATTTTATTGGGAATTTCCAAATTTATGAAAATAATTTGCTCAATGTATACTTTATTTTCATATACAACCAGCAGGATTTCTAGACTGTAACATTCAGAATTATCTAAATGTTATCTAAAAATAGACAGGACAGAAAAGATTCAAGTCTGGACCACTCTCCCACCATGACTTCAGATTTAGACTCATGCAGCCATCTGCAATATTCACAACTGTTTCCTAAGATACCTGATTGACAGATACCTGATTCCTGATGACAGAAAATCACCTGTACTATAGCCAAGTCTTAATCCAATACGGTAATTTGGCATTTGAAAACAAGTGACAGAAGGCCGGCACAACAAGAGCTCAAAGATATACACACATAAAAAGACATTCTCCTAGGAAAGAAGTCTCCCTCCCAAATAACAAGTTGACAGCCAAGAGCAAAAGCATCTCCATTTTGACATTTCAACTGCTTTATTTTAAAGCTTCAGAGTACTCAAAGACATAGAAGATCATCCACACTCAAGGTTTTGCTTTCACTAAGAGCTGTTGGTTAACATTAGCAGCAGTACGGAGAGTATTGCCTGCTCTAGTTCATCAGTTAATAACTAATACATTTAATGTAGAACCAGAAGTCTAAGCAGCTAATTAAAATGGAAATGGACAATTTCATATACTTAAAATGTGGAGTCATGCAAAAGAGCTTTGGAAGATCAGCAATAAAACGCACTACTATTTAGATTTAAACCAATCAGCTAAAGTACTCYTGTAAGAAGAGACAGCATCTTGGAGCTTTTACACAACCCTATTTGAAAGAAGCAAAGCTTTACAGTCCCAACTAGGGGAAAGTCCCACAGCATTAAAACTTTTGGACAACTTTATCAGACTGGCTTTTGCATCTCTGACTCAAAACTATGCTTGCTTTATTACAGCCACAAAGAACAGATCCTGATTTTTAAACATACATGCATGGGTCCACTTGTTGGRGCACACATGTACTTTTATCACACTCCACCTTATCAAAGTTGGTTTAACTAGTAAGAGGGACACGAGTGGGCTACTCTGCACAACTAAAATTGACAGATACTCCTCTGAAACAACAGACAATTATTTAATCTAAAGCCAAATCCCCCCAAAGAGTTATTTATCAAGGTTGCAAATAGGCCTACAGAAGCGGCCAGGAGGAACCCCTGTACTAGATATTGAACATCCCCCTCCTCCCCACCTCAAACCCACACGCACCCCATCAGCAAACAGACAATTTAAAAAAACTAGACACTAGAAATTACAGGAGGTTTAAGTCAAAATATTAAGTTTATATTAAAGTGGTAATTTAATAGTGATTCTAGCACACAGATTTCTCTGGGCATTTAGTGCCTGAAGCATGTTGCCCTACTCTGATAAATAGGGAGATTCACATCAATAATTCTATGAATGCTGCCATGCATATGGTATAAACATGCCATATATGGCATAAGCATAAGTAGCAGCAGTTAATCAGATAACACTCACTACTGCTGAAGAGACGAAGGTGTTCAGTTATTAGGTTGTAACTGGAGTTATGGCACTCTGCCCTATGCCACCATTGAAACTGCTGCCAGAAAAGCCTCAATAACAGCATCACTGAATGAAACGTTTGCTTGTCCAGTCTAATCCAAATAGCTTCACTTTCACAGTGATCTTTGTAAGCAACCACCAGGAAAGCCCAGAACTACTTGAAGCATTTCCATCAGATCTTAAAAGGTATAAGGATGTCTCAGAATACAAATACAAAGGAAAAGACAGTTCTTGCTGGGGGTGTGTGTGTGKGGGGGAAATTACCAGCCTTGATTTGTCACAGACAAGGGCACATCCTGTGCCAGCAGGCTCAACTCTGCTGCCCTGAAGCCATTCTGCTCCATTTACTGCAGTACATTGGTTTATATAAGCATGCACTAAATACAGAGAGGAAGCTTTCTACAGTTTGAACCTGAAAGACATTTTTGTAGTATTATGCAAACAGGGGTAAAACATGCAGATTTAAGAGCAAAAGCTGTAGCTAAGGAAAAGAAAGATAGCTCATGTAAGAGCACACCAGAACAGCTGTACAGAACAGAGGTAACACATCACTCTTGGAAGAAAAGCAAATGTCCTAAGTCATTAGCATAACAGACAAACCTTTTCTTCTGAGCTGTAATTTGTGCTGTAACTAGCATCAAAAATACTACCAAATATCAGTGATAGCAATGCTTACCTTACACCTATAAGTAGTGCTATCAACATTGAACAAATAGGATCTGCTATCATTAGACCATAGTTCTGCATCAATATAGCAGATATGATTACACCAATACTTCCAAGTGTGTCTGCAACAATGTGTAGAAATACACCTGTAAGAGATTAATTGATATCATTACAACTTGGTATTCTTAAAGCTAATGGAGTATTTCAAAGACAGTTTATGGAGAAGAGTTGCAAGAACTAGATAACATGATTTCTGCTTCTTAAATTTGTGGTCAATTTTTGGTCAAACACACACAAAGTGATCACAGGATTTCAACGTATTTGTAGAATATAGAGCATTTGAAGAATTTAAGTTATTTTCTGCACTTAGCAGTAAGGGGTATTTCATGGCATGGCTATCAACTTAAGCAGTGATTAACAGATGTAGCTAAATTTTTTTCATTCAATATCCACCCATATTACACTAAAGAAACTCATGTTCCCTGATGCCTACAGGCTTTGAAAGATGCTAATGTTTCATTGACAATACCATGTAGAAGTTATTTGGCAAAGAAATCCAAGACAAATGATTAAACAATACTGCAGACATGAACAACTTCACTCTTATTCTGAAGAATAACACACTACCTTAAAAGACAAAGAAACAAGCACTTTGCAGCTAGCTAAAATTTAGCCTTTGGAGCTCTCTGCTGGCAATAACCGGAACATTCATTCAGAAACAGCTTTTTGAATACAATTCTCCAGACTCAGATAATCCCTCCTCACAAAAACAACACACAACTATAAATCAGCTCTTCAGTGATTTTTCCAAGTCTACATTTGCGCTGGGATGGAGTTTGGTTTTCTCCATAGCAGCCTGCATGATGCTGTGTTTTAGATTTGTAACTAAAACTGTGTTGATAACACACCAATGTTTTAGCTATTGCCAAACAGCGCTTGCACAGCATCAAGGCCTTCTGTTTCTCACTCTGCCCCCACAGCAAGTAGGCCAGGGTGGGCAAGATGCTGGGAGGGGACACAGCCAGGACAGCTGACCCAAACAGCCCAGAGGGATATTCCATACCATATAACATCACGCTCAGCAATAAAACTGCGGTGTTGTCTTTCCAAAATAGCTGCTGCTCAGAGACTTCCCAGGCATTGATCTCCTGGTGGGAGGTGGTGAGCGATTGTCTTTGCATCACTTGGGGTTTTTTTTTTTTTTTTTTTTTTCTTTCCCCCCCCCCCACCCCCCCCCAAACTGTCTTTATCTCAGTCCAAGAGTAGTTCTCGCTTTTACTCTTCTAATTCTCTTCCCTGTCCCACTGCAGGAGTGAGCAAGCAGCTGCTGGGTGCTTAGTTGCTGGCCAGAGCCAACCCACCACAGTATTGAAAAATTAAAATAAAATTACATAAAATTAAGTCTTTTTAATATGCTTCAAATAAAATGTGTCTTTCATGAAAAGACTGACTTTCAAGTATCTTCTACTAAAGTACTGAGTATACATGTATGTAATATGGTATACTATAAATATAGTTGAGGTTGAAGAGGTTGAAAATGTTCCTTTTCAGGGACTACAAACAAGCCAGAAAATCATCCAATAAGAGAAAACAGTATGTACATTTGGGTATGCCAAATGATTACTACCTCTTACATTACATAATTTTCTCCCTCTAACTGTTGAACACTTAAAAAAAAAAATTAATTTAGATGTCAGTTTTGAGCTTCAATTATCAGTAATTTATTTACACTAATGCTCAGGAGATCACGGACTCCTTCAAGCAATTTAGAGTGAATTACCATCTTGTCTAAACCAACTGTAGTAGCTTGATGAAATGCAAGTTTTAAGCTCAGGTACTCTTTAACAATTATATCAATCTGCATTTTTCAAATACATTCTATCTTAAGAATCCTGTTTTTCACTTTCCAGAGCATGCATTGCAATTAGGCTCCTAGGTTTCTGCTTTTAACCACTCTTTCCTAGATTTTTATTATTTGATTTTTCAGCATCAGTAACAGAAGCTAAATCCCAGTTTTTGGGATCTCCCTTTTAAACTGTGTTGACACTGCATTACCTTTAGACTTCAGTGAACGTCTCAATGCCCAGCCATGCACAGAGTATGGCAGTACTCTATTTAGAGGTGGAAGGGGACTTCATAAAATAGCTCCTCTAAGAAAAATGTAGCATTTATCCAGAGGCACCCTCTACAACAGATGTGTGACTAACAGTCACAGGCAGGCAGACCATAATAAAAATAATAAACCACTATACTTATTCTCATCATACCTTGTAAAATCTGTTTGCTGGATCCAGCCATGTCTTCAAGAGAATGGTCATCTGTGAAGACAATTATTGGCATATTAACCTACACAAAGGCTCTCTCTAGTGGTATATTGTGTTATGGTCTTCCTTTCTGAAATTTCTTGAACAGACAAGCTGCTCACAATGACTAGCTTTTACTCCAGCTATTGTTTTTTAATGCAGCAATTAAGTTAAAAGTCTTAACACACCTTTTTTTTTTTTAAAGAAAATACCACTTTACACAATAGATTTTATATATGTATATATAAAAAGATCAACATTTGTTTTTTAATGAAAACAAACTGAGAAATCAGACCTTTCTAGTATTTAGCAAAATAAGGACCCTTCCAGAATACAAGCCATACACACAAGCAAGAAGAGTAAGGGCAAATAAATTTGCTAACTAGAAATATTTCACTTAAGCAAGCATTTATACCTAATGTAAAACAACAAGGGTAAGACTTGGAGAAGGTAGAACTAAGTTAAAAAATCCTCTCATCCAGGCAGATTAATGCCTCTGTGGAGCACATCGGAAAGRTATTTTAAGAAAAACTTGTTAAAGGATAGCAAATGACTTCTAGTGAAGATATATAATAATTTATGCAAAAGTTGATTTGAATATCAAATTGCACAAAACAGATAGCTACATTTGCTGTTCCACTGGGGCGGGGGGCATGGGAAGAGCAAGGAAGAGGCAGGAGGGGGGGACTCCTGCTTTCTAACCGAACTCCAGGAGGACACTTGGAAAACAAGCACCAATTTTCTACTAAAAATAGCAAGGGACAAGTAAATATTTTTATACTCTCTGTCACCTCCTGTCTGCAAGTTACCACACTATTCCCCACTCTGAATGTGCACATTTTCAGTCACATCAGATTCTAGTTTATGGCTTAGACAGGAAGGATTGACAACCCTGCATTACAATAAGGCTTTCATTTGCATTGTTTCAAATAGGTAGTAACCACACTGTCTCTTCTCCCATAGTGAAGGCTACTGATCATATTTTGCATGGATATCTCTTCACAGATTGTTTGCCTTTATAGAAAAGATTTAAGCATAGCTAAGATACCAAGTACCTTTTTCATAACCAGCTTTAAAACAGATTATAGTTACACGAGACAGGTAAAATCTTATATTTGAGATCACAAACCAAGTACGACATATCAATCCCTAAGTACCCAAAGTAAAATTGCTTGTTCATCTTTCCTAATATCTTGTTCTGTAAAGTTATTCAAATGGAGTACACTAGCAAAGCAGCTTAACTTTGGCTATTGATTTTAATGAAAAATTGAAACAGAGCACTTGATAACTGATTTCATTATATTGCTGTAGCATACATCTGTTTTATCCTTTGCCAACACATAACATTATGGCGAACATTCAAAAAATGTAAAGCAAAACCTTTAAAAACTGACACTGAACTTACTGCAAGTGAAACAGCATTTACCAAATGAGCCACAAAACATGGCAGTGGCATAGCATACCACACATTTAGTGAAACTACTTCCATGTATGCTCACAACAAGCTGCCAGCACCTTCTCTTTTTTTTTCAGTAAATCATTAATAGCAAATTTAAATTGAGTCAAGATGGTCTATGACATTAATTAAGTACTTACCATGACAATAATCCTGACCGTGAGAGTGTCCATGGCTATGGCCATGATCATGAGTGTGTCCATGGGCGTGTTTATGTTCATGGCTGTGACCATGACCTCCATGACTGTGTCCATGGCTGAGACCACCATTAAATAGAGAATGGCTGTGTTCATGCCCTATAAACAAATATCACCATCAGAGTATAAATTTAAGTGTTGAATAAAAGTATGCTTGCATTTGTTTCAAAGCTACTCAAAACCTATTCATCTTTCAGATCATCTTAAGGTATGGCTTTAAATAAGTTATGAAAACTAACACAAGCTGTTTGTCATCTAAATCTATGCTGTGCAGCTGTATAAAATATGTACCTGATTTGAGAAGTCAAGTGCTTTTATACACTCCCACTTTGAGACAAGTTGTGCTACACTTTTAGTACAATTTGAAAAATGTACACATAATTAGGTACAAGCACATTAAAAATAGCTGTTTTAAGAAACCAGAAATTGGCTATCGTTCACACATTAAAAATTCAAGCTTAAATTGCTGCTTAAAGACCAAAGACTATTTTCTTCCACCAGTCTATATCAGTTTATATGTTAAGCTGAAAGAGATATCAATTAGCTTTGCAGAAAAAAAAAAAAAAMCACCAAAAAAAACCCATTTACCATATATATTTAGGCAAATAGTGTCTTTGGAATTTAAATGCAGAATTTAAGTTGAGAAGCACCTGAAGCTGATTCATCCCAGACTTAAAATTTGGTTCAGACACCGTTTTGTAAATTTTCCAGCCAAGACCTCGCTTAACTCCAGCTTAATTTTGTCCAAAAGACACTCTGCAAATCTCTTCCAATAAGGTGCAGAAGAGTGCATGTTCCAGAAAGTAGATTCTGGAGTTCTAGGTCTTCCAGTTAATAGATATTAACATGAGAAGTACAGTAGCGACATAATAGGACCAGTGATAAGACATAAAAGTCAACATTGCAACAAGTCACATATACATTTGGCTAGGATTGCCCCTAAAAAGACATTAAAATTTAATCCTGGGGTTCTCATTGGAGGATTGTAAGGTCCTGGAACACAGGGTGCCAAGAAAGGAAACAGTACTGAAAATTATAGACATCCTACCAGAGCCATGTGAATGCCCATGACCTCCATGTTGAAAAACAAATATTCCTATAAGGTTTACAATGAATCCTAGTATAGAGACAGGAAGAAGTCTCTCATGATGCACGTCAGGAGGCTCCAGTGCTCTCTAAAAAAAGGCAAAACAAAAAACAACAAACCAAGAAGCAAATGTAGAGTTTTACAATCTCTTTACATTATTAAAAGGCACTGAAAGAACTGCTTAGATACAGGAGCATTCTCACACAAACAGGCATATATAAAGACATAATTAGAAATTACTCAGGACTTTCAGTTTTTGGGATGGTACGCAGACTAATTCTTACCATCTGAAGTTGAAGGTTTTTTATTAAAGCTGTGAAAGTATAGTAGAATATTCTGATAGTCTAGCTAACTTTTATCATAAGATTTCATTATGCTGTGGGATGTGGCCCAACACCGTATGAAAACATTGAAGTTTGTTGTAATACGTGGATTGCCCAAGTCATCCAAACAACTTCCAAGAGTCTAGAATGCCRTTTCTTCCTTTCTCCTTAGAAGGGTGAGGGGATGAGGGGAACGAAATGAAGACTGAGAACAAATTGTGGCATTTTTCAAAACTTCTAAAATCTAGATTGATTTTTATTTTTAATTCTTTTTTACCCTACTTTCTTTGGAAATTTTTTTCAATGACACATTATAGGCCTAACACAATTTGCATCTGAAGCTAGGTGTTGAAGAGTGTTAATTACTATTGACAAGGGAGAGAAACATTCACCATCTGTCCACAGGGATGAAAGGTACAGGCAATAGCAAGACAATGAAACTTTCAGCAGATGTAAAATTTTGAAGTGACAGAGAGAAAAGGAGTCACCATCACAAGCAAAGGGAATACTTAGCATGGGAGCTAAGACCAGCAGGAAAGGAATGATGTTTCAATATTACCCTTGACCCTTCCAGTAGTAGTTTTTCATTTTTCTAGTAAGTTTTGTTGCTGTTTCTAGATTTAAAGTGAAATTTTCCCAAGCTTTTAGGCAAGTTCAGCCTAGTTTGTCCTGATTTTGAAGTATTTACAGGCTTATCTATGTAGAGGATATGTTCCTGAAAGCTCTTCCCAGTTCTCTATTAATTAAAAAAAAACCCACTAGAAGGTATTCTGAACTAGAAGTCTAAACAAATTTATAGTGCATCTCCCATTAAAAAGTAAAAGCATTAATGCAAGCTGATCAGAATCAGACACCCTTGATGTCTAAATTTTCATCCTGAAATTATCACCTGAACCATCTTGTAAAAAAAATTCAAGACAAGTGCCCTTGTAAATGTTAAAGCTATTACTACTTGCCATTTATATCAGACTTCAAGATTTGGAAGATAATGCTTTTTCTTTAATAAGTTAGTCCAACTTCTTCAGAGAATGTATTTCCATTTCTTATGACTAACTTCTCTCCTCTGAATGACTAGTTTTGGCCTTTCTTTCTTGGCCTCATTTGTCCTTTAACAATGAGAAGTAAAGATCTTTCGATGACATACTTAACTGGCTGAAAAAAGGACAGAGTAAATCTCACAGAATCTTTACACACAATCAAGATACACTATTTAAGAAGCTAGTACACATACACTGAAAAAGCTGGGTTTCTGTGTCACAAAACAGCAATTTCAGATGGCCCTATTCTCTGTTCAAATCACAGATTTTTAACCAATTATGAACGTAATAAATTTCAATAATTTTATCCCCATTAAATATGCTCTACAAATAGCAATATGACAATCGATAGTGCCATTGAGTTCATAACATACCTCAACACCTTCAGAAAAAATGAAGAATGCTGTAAAGATGAGGAATAAACCATTTACAAAGCCAGCAAGTACTTCTGCTCGAACATACCTGCAAGAAACAAAAAAGCAACAGTAGATATTACCACCTCCATTTAAATGCTGAAAATTAGAAGTGGAACTTGGAGACTGGATTACAATCTTCTAGTTCTCAAACAGTTGTATTACACAGGGATTTGCTAAATGGAAAATGCAGTATATAAACTACAGATAAGTATATGAAATTATGTTGTATTTTGACAGAAATTACCTGATCTAGATCAGCCATTACCTGATCTAGATGAAAAGAGACTTTCAATACATCAAAATCTTCCCATTTAAGATCATTTCTACTGGAAGTTATGGTATAAACATATATTTGGAAGCCACAAAGTAAGATAAACGTRCGAAATGTAATCAAAGTCTGCTGATGTAAAATTCTGTTTAATATCAAACAGCCATACATTAATTCGCTCCCCCTCTAGTAGGGGGGTTTTTAGTAAAAGTTTTAAGTAGAAGTTAATTATTTCAGGTACTAAATTTTTCCAATAAAAAACAGCCAGGTTAGAATAACATGTAATTCCAATGCAGCAAACATCAGACTTAATAAATTGTGGCTGTTCTCTAATAAATGGAACACCAGCTGTTTAAATGCAGAGCAGTAATTAATACAGAACCTGCTTTCATTGCAATTAGTTCATGGTACAATCAATTCTTCCTAAACCAATTTCTAGGCACACTGGAGTTTCTACCTTAATTAAACAGTGCTTTAAGTTTCAAACTACATGATCCATGCTTAGGCAAGACAGCTGAAGCTAAATGCTGACATTCAGGTCAGTAATGCTATGGGGAATGTAGCAACCCATGTTACAAATAATTTGCTGTTAATTAATCAGTATCACCAATTAATAATGTTGTATCACTAGTATTGTTTTAATAGGGCACAACTGCAATGTGCAATGGAACCAAGTGCCCTTCAAAAAGAACCAGCTGCAGCAGCCGCATCCATAGAGGGTGGTATGGGATGACATACCTCAGCCTTGAGCATCTGTGTTAATGGTAGCCAGAGCTGTTGAATCCTGCTGGTTCTGAGAAGCATGGCTTAATCTCAGGTGCAGCATCACTGAGACTTAGCTCCTTCCAGTTGTAACTTTCTGTTCCAAAGAAGGCACAGGGCACCAGCAGTCTGAGATTCCCTGTGACRCACCTCACTGCACTGTGAGGACAAACCCATGATGCAGCTGCTCTTACTTCACTGGTGCCATGAACACATGACAATGCAGGGCAACTTTCTGCTGTGTAACTTGTTTCCACTAGTATGATCACAGAGATCTTAGAAGGGATAAATCTGCTCCCCAAAAGCAATGCCTTCACATTCTTACTATTTCTAAGGGGATATTAACTTAAAGGTTTACAATAACTCACCTTAAAAAACCCATACTTTCAACATAGCTTTTCCATGTTCTGCATAAAAAGGTTTTGTTCATACAGTGAAAAATTACCACCTAGACATTTACTAAAATACATTAAGGTAACAGCCTGAAGTTTCTTACCCATATGAGAAAGCATCGTTTGACCTCCATTTTGAAATAACTGAAGCTGCTAATCCAGCCAATAGAGCAGTACAGTCAAAAAACATATGAAAAGAATCTGATATTAGACCTAAACTGGAAAAGAACAGAAAAAAACATTATGTTCCATATGCTACATGTTGAGTATGAAAAAACCAGCATTTAATCTTTTACACACTAGCAGAATACACTGTCTATCTAAGCTTCAGACATGGTTTTGCTAGCACAGAGGAGAAACCCACACTAGATCATCAATACAAACATGATGACAAAACTGCTTTTGTCAGCTTAGGGAAGGCACTTTGGAAGAGCGCTTGGCAAAAAATCCTCCTAGCGTATGATTTTGGTGGTAGTGGGGGGTGGTTTCCACTGACACAAACCAAAGCCCCTGGAGTAGATATACCCACAGTCGCATCTCTCGCCAACGTAATTCTAGTGTCAGGTATTTGTTCTTATATTTTGATTTATAGTTTGACCATGTGAGCAAATTCAGCTAGAAAAGTGTATACACACAAGTTGCATTTCAATACTGACCCCACATAAGTCTGTAAAAGTAATATTTCACATCTAGTTAAAAAAGAAAATTGGGTTTAAAGATACTGCTTCTGAGTATCTATTATATGCAGTGTATAGATAGGTTAACTAGTGCAATAACACTAAAACTGTTCTGCTGAAGGCTACCAACACCACCATAGTGATGGCACTAAGCATTTAGAAAAGCAGCTTTCTCAAATCCATTTTCAAACTTGATACTTTGGAAGAGTTTTCACACACAGGGAAAATTGGTCAAAAATTCTTTAATGTCTGCAGTAAAAAACCCCAATGAATCAATCAAAACAAAGTTTCATAAAATTTTGACAAACGTATGCCTGTGACAAAATATTTTAGGCCTGTAGAGACTGAAGTCTTCCACTTATAATTTTAGTTCATTATATCAAAGATTCCAAGACTGTAAAGTCTACTTCAGCATAGCAGTTTTCCTCTCAAGCATCTTATCTCAGAATTAACGCATCATCAGATGAGAATTTGTCTTTGATGTTCATTCACACTGCAGCAACTTGACACTTTCTAATGAGTAGGGCAAGCTGAAAAAATGGAGTTTCAGTACACAGGGAATTCTAAGATCATATTCTCTTTTGCCTGAAATAAAAGCAGGACAGCAAGCAATACACTTGTTAAGTACTTTTGACTACTACACACCTTTCCTAAATAGCCATCTTTTATGTTTACATCTGTTTTTACATTTTACCTAAGCAGAGAAGCCAGTCCCTGATGGCATTGCCAAAGTACCAGACCTACATTCTTTTTAAATTATTGCTGCTCAGTCTCCAAATTTCCAATCACAAACCTTCAGCCAGTGTTTTAGCCTGAATCAAACAGGTATAGAATTTATTCAAGATGCATCTAGTTCTTCTCACTGTAACAGACCATGATGAGAGAGGGATAAGTAACTACATTACTTCACAGCAAAAAGCAAGGTTTCCAGCATCCTGATCTCTAGTGGGATCACACACATCCTAGGTTAACACACTGTGGTGAAGCTACACTAAATCAGAGGAAGCAACAATAGTACTCCTGAGAGCACAGAGCTCTATCAATGATTTTGAAAAATAAAAATGTGGACGAGAGTGCTAAGTTGCTATGGATGGCTGCTGCTTCATTTTGCTAAGTGTAAAGATAGCAATCATTTGCTCCTTTTGCTGGTGATCACCCCATTAGTCTTCTAGTTTGACTGGAATATGTCCACACAGAAATAAAAGCAAACAAATACTTGCTCCATCTGTGCTTTCAGCTGAATGGATCCAAGCTAATTCCAGTTCAAAAATGATTGAGTGGTATTAAAACAATGATGAGCCACTGCTTGTAAACCTTATCAGTCCTCAAATCTTTGTCTTATCAGCTGCAAGGCATTGACTAGAAGACACACACTCCCCTTTGATCTAGAAGCTGAAGGAAGCAGAGGCTGAAAGACCACTTCTTAAATGGTTTATTTCAATGACCAATGCACAACTACAATCTTGATTGACAAACACAGGAAAAGTTTAGCATGCTGTTCTACCCTACAAAGTTCAAAGCAACTTAACTTAGTTCACAAGTTACCCAGTCAGTAGAACTCGTATCAGTTTGTAGGCTGTATGTAAATAGGATTTAACACCACACACAATGGTTGCCAAATTTTACTAAATTACTAATCATAAACAAGTTCTGCAAGGAAGTATGTGCATCAAAATAGAAAAATTGCTTCCTATTTGAGAAGACATTTGACACAGAGGTACTGATGAGCATTTGTTATTACAATTGTCCCAAAAGTTCCATTTTCCCAATCCTTTGGTTGTCTAAGAACAATTACCTACACAACTCAGTTCTTAGAAACTGAAGAACAAAAAGCAGTCACTGGTAGTAACAAGATCTAGAGGACAGCCACATTTTCACACTGAAGTAAAATACAAAGTTTCATTAGCCAAAGTTCAAACTACTTCATATTAAGAAACCAAACCATTTCAGCCTGACTGAAATCAATTTCAAGATTAATCTGAAGTGTTCCAGATGAAACACTCAACTGTGGAAGAAGTGGGTTTGGAGGAGAGGAGACAGAACAAGTCTTGCTCTCTCTATATATTTACATATATACTTTATGGACACATACAGAGGTATATATACATACAACTATAACACATTTAAGGCAGAGGATAATGTGATGATAAATTGTCCTTAGGTGCTCTAGCCACCAAAGCAGGAAACAGATGAAGTTTTTCAGAACAAACTTTAAAGGAAAACCAAAGGTTTTAGCTGGATGCCTAAGCAGCAGCAGAATGGAATTCCCTATCGAATTCTTGAAGGGTGTAGGTCACAGCTTCCCTCTCCCCAAAACCAGGTGACATCCCTAGGGAAACAGTTCATTTTAGGTTTGGTTCTGAGCAGTAAGAAAGATCCAGTGGAGAGAAAAAAAAAAAAAAACCACAAAATACACCAAACATTCAGGTAGAAGGTAATTAGGGTGACAGTAACCATAAGTTTGTAATGATTATGAAATGGAAGGAATAAGCATGGCTAAACAGAAATAGCTAGTGGTTTCTGAGTTGTGGGGTTTTTTTTATAGAGTCTCCTGGGAAAGAGAAGTCCGTATAAGGACTGTTACGGAAACAAAACACCATACTAGCTCTAGAACCAGAAATCATACAGCAAGTTATCATGGCACTGTGCTCACACCTGCAAATCTCACAGAGGCAAGACTTACCATAGGGGCAACACCAACACAGCACAGCTGTGCTGCTTTCAAGACCTAAGCTAACATCTCCAAGTAGCCAGAGGCATGTGGATTTATCAACAGGGGTCAGTACAGGCTGTGTCTGCAACACAATTCATCACACAGCATAAACATGCTCTGTATTATAGGTACAGCTGTAAGAGATCGAACTGCACAAACAATAGGAAGCCTAGTAAGAGGCCAATCTGATTTCATCTGAGGCTTTTTTTTAAGTGACCTGTAAATTAACAAGACCTTAAAAAACTGGATGCAAAGTGATTACTAAAGTAAACAAGTGATCCAGTCAACCACTAGCAACATGGGATGTATGCAAGAACTTCCATTAGAACTGGAACCCATCATCCAGAGTATGATCTAGTAGAAAGCCTGTACTCAAACACATTGTGTCTAAATGAGGACGCTTCCACAGTTGATTTAATAACACAAGTTTAATACCAAATTACACAAGTATGCATGTAATAGTTTTTTAAAACAGAACAGCCCAAGTTGCAGATTTCGACCTTAAACAAGCTCTCAGCTAGCAAAATACCACATCCAGTTCTGTTGTCTGTGCTTCAAGAACATCAACATACCAGAATATTTGCAAGAGGATCATATAAATGACAAAACAGCTATGTGAGTTCAAGAAATAACTTATTTGGCAAACAAAAGATAAGGAGAATATAAGAAGTAAGAATTAAAAAAAAAAAAAAATTAAAATTGAAGACTTCTAGACCTTGCTGACAAAAATCTTGGGGGTTGAAATCATAGATTTAATTTTGAAATAAGAATATCCTAGTCAAAGAACTCACAGCAATCTGCTTAAATTTAAATGGATAAAAGTATAGTTTTCAGAATCACAATTAAAAAGAAATTCCTTAGTCTGTGGAAGGCAAGGGAAGAATCATCTGAACAATCATGGCAGCCTGTTAGCCTTGCTATCTTACGCTCACTGACATCATCAAGGACACTAGAGAGAACAGAATTCAAGATCGTGCTTTAATACTTGCAGCATCAGGCACTGGCCATACCCAAGATAGGCCACAGTGGAATAAAGAAGTGCTCCAAGATGATACAGAAAATCCCCTTTACAAACGTTCCATTTCTGCATCTCTCTCATGGAGAGCAAAGGAGCTGTGTTTTTCAAACTCAAGAAATAATTTTCCCTTTAGGGCTCCTTGTTTGCTTGTTATGTGTGTGTTTGTTGTGTGTTTGTTATGTGTTTGTTCTTCCAAGGCATGAACTGTCTACTTTGACTGAAGGCATTCCTCATTATATTCTCTGCTACTCCTCCCTACTAAAGAGATACTTGCTAAGATACTGTTTTGTTCTAGCCCAAAATCTAGGCTTAATGTAAAGATACCTGAAATTAGTGACTTAAAATATAAACAAGAGGTCCAACTAATAACTATCCAGCAAATCCCAATTCTTAATCTCTATGATGAACAAAAATAACTAAGAGTCTTCTCAATTCCAGTAAGCACAATTCTTCAGTGACAAATTTCTGGCAAGTGTCACTTCTGTTTCTCCATTTAATTATCTCATATACAGGACTTTTTCTGGTATAGATTTCATTTCTGGTCACACTACCAAAAAAATTACTATGCTTAGAAGAAAGACATCAGAACAAACTCACATGAACATAAAGCTCTTTATACCTGAACCATTGAGAAAAATATTTGCATCCTCAAGCTATTAAAATACCAAAAATCCATACTTGGATAAACAGGCTATGCATACAATAATCCTCACACAATTGCAAAGTGAACCAACATCAAAGTCAAAACCAAGCACATCCAAGATGGTCTGCATGTTGCCAAGATAATCTGTGCCCAAGATAGCACTGTGTTCTCACTAGTGCTACAGTAGCAATTACTGTAATCAAGGGTAAGGATTTTATAGTACAGTTTGAGA
This sequence comes from Phoebastria nigripes, assembly GCA_035582835.1. Taxonomy (NCBI): domain Eukaryota; kingdom Metazoa; phylum Chordata; class Aves; order Procellariiformes; family Diomedeidae; genus Phoebastria; species Phoebastria nigripes. Next base: position 503,739 of record JAYKAV010002976.1, read on the forward strand.
GATTCAGAGAAAAATGATAGGTAGTAGGATGCAACTGTTTCCAAATCCTCATTGCTGCTTTCACTCCAGACTCTTAATTAAGAGTCCCAGTAATCTGTGTCCATGCTACAGCTTTTGATAAAGACTACTTTAAAGTTCCATGTGGAAGGACACACTTGGGCTTAAATGACATTTCCATGCCTGTCCACTTCRAACTTAAGTATTGACTTAGAGACTGAAATACCATCATAAAATAACTCTGTCAAGAACAAAGCATGATGGAGATACTACTACCATTGCCTTCTCTATCTGTATGCCATACATCAGTACCAAGGTTATTTTGCATTTCTGCTTATATTTTACCACAGATTTTTAGTAGCAATTTAGAATCATAGAATCATTAAGGTTGGAAAAGACCTCCAAGATCATCGAGTCCAACCGTCAACCCAACACCACCATGCCCACTAAACCATGTCCCTAACCGTCTCATCTACACGTCTTTTAAATACTTCCAGGGATGGTGACTCCACCACTTCCCTGGGCAGCCTGTTCCAATGCTTAACCACTCTTTCAGTAAAGAAATTTTTCCTAATGTCCAATCTAATTTAGTCTGTTTTTTCCACCTTTGTGAATTTATATGCTACATAAAGTACCACTTAGCTATACCAGGGTGTGTTAATTCCTGTTTCTCACTCAGAGACAAGGATGTTTGGTGCAGTGCTGGGTTTGGCCACCCAGCTATCAACTTACAAATGAAGCCACATTCCCTGACAAAGGATCTCCGTGGCAAGCGGCAGACACGAAACGGTTACGACCCCCGGGTCCTTTAACTCGCGCCAAGGCCAGGCTTCCTCCTCAGCAAAGAGCCGGGCAGCACGGCCGGCAAGACACCCGTTTCAAACAGCATTCCTCCATAATGCGCCGAGTCGCTCCCCCAAGCAGGAGCGCCTCCCCCCTGAGCCGATGGGATCTGGCTGAGGGGATGGCGGAGCCGATCGCTACCCAGCGAGAGCGCTCCCGGTCACGGGAAGCCCTCCAGCAGCCCCCAACGCTCGGCCGACCGGCCCCTCCGGACGGCGGGCCAAGAGGCCAGGCCCGGCCGCACGGCCCCGGCCCGGGGCGCCCTGCCCCGGCCCCGCCAAGAGGGAGACGTGGCACTGGCCGCGGCGGGAGGCGCCGCTTCCTGCGCGCAGGGAGCCGCTCCCGCCCCGCCGGCCGCCCCGCGCCGCGACCCCCCGCCCCGGTACCTGTTACTCCAGAGGCCGTAGAGCAGCTCCACGAAGGCGAAGGAGAGATTGAGGCAGAGGAAGAAGAAGAGGTTGCGGGAGGTCTTGTCCGCCAGGATGGACCTGCGCACAGAGCACACAGCGGGTCACCCGCCGCCGGTACAGCAGGCGGCAGCGGCGGAAGGCCGGACCCGCTCGCCGGGCGGCCCAGGCGCCCTCGGCATCAGCCTTCCCCAGCCCCTCCACGGGGGCTCGGCCGCGGCCCCCGCTGCGCCCGGCCCGGCCCGCCTTGGGCCGCTCACCTGAACCAGCCCGACACCTTCCTGAGCAGGTTGAGTTTGGGCGGCTTGTACTCATCGTCCTTGATGGAGAGGGGCAACATCTTCCCGGCGCCGGGGCCACGGCGCGCCCGGCCAGCAGGGCGGGCGGGCAGACGGGGCGGGGCGGGAGCGCTTCCCCCGCGGCCGGCCCACACGCCAGTCAGACTTCCGGTCTACCACTGCGCGCCTGCGCGCCGCGACGGCACACTGGGGGCCTGC
>JAYKAV010002976.1:505692-540952 GCA_035582835.1 Phoebastria nigripes
GGGGCGTGTCGCCACGGCCCGTTCGTGCGCAGGGGGCGGGGCCCGGGTTGGCGCGCTCGGCCCGGTTGCTGTCTGGGCTCTGGGGTGCTGGTGGCGCAGAGCGGAGCGCGCGCTGCCCGAGGCGGCGCGGCCGACTGAAAAAGCAAACCGAACCAACCCCCGGAATGTGAATTCTCGCCCGCCCTGTGCCAGCTGCTCGCCCGCGCTCTGCTCACCATGCCCGGTGCCCCCAGAGCAGCTGCTGCAGCAGCCCTCGGTACGGGGCTGCGGCGGCCGCCGGGCTGCGGCGTAACGCCGCGCTCTGGGAAGCTGCGTGACAGCCAGAGCTGCCGGAGCCGGGCGGAGGGGAGCTCCCTGCCTGCGGCAGGACCCCGAACTACAAACCGGGGCCTGCCGGGAGGAAGCGGAGAAACGCCCCACAGGAAGCGGGGTACGGCGGCGCCGCCGTAGCGCTGCGGCGGTCCCGCCCGGGCCGCCCCTGAGTCACCGGAGCGGCCTGCGCGGGCGGGCCGAGCCGCGGGGTACCGGGCCGGCACCTCCTCTCCCCTGCCCTCCCGTGCGGCCTGCCGCCGCGCTCGCTGCTGCTGGTGACGCCCCGGAAGCGCAGCCCAGCTGCCGGCAGCGCCTCACCGCCGGGGAAGCAGGCGGCGGTACTGGCGCCCTCCTGAACGTGAGCGAAACCGGGCGTGAGGGGGCGGCCGGGCTGGGCGGTGTGCCGTGGACGGCGTGCTCTGCCCGGGAGGGGAAGCTGTTCGCTTCTGCTGCGTGGCTGCGTGTAACTGTTAGGAAATGCTAATATGAGGTGCTGCCCACGAAGAGAGGGGAACCCGTTCAAGAAGTCTTTCTCTTGGAATGAGGATTAAAATCCTGTATTTTGACATAGGGTTTTTATTTTCGTCAATTTTGTTTTGAAGAGGTGTTCTCTACAGGGGGTATTGTAAGAATTTTTTGAAGAGGTCAATCTTGCATTGCAATTTCATAATTTAATTGGCAAAACTGATCTGCGCTTTCTTACTGGAAAATGCCATGGTGCTAATTCTAAAGATTTTATATAGACGTTTATTTTAATTAGAGAATATATAGTAACATCATCCTTACTTATTACAGCTTATTGTATGCAATTGAGTAAACGCAAGAACGTATGGCAAGCCAGGAAGTCTCATTACCACAGTAAACAACATTTATACTTTCACCTTAAGTATGCTTTTAAATTTTAACTAATAAATCATTACAGTAGTATTGGTAATTATTGTTGTGTCTAGGTTGCAATTGGGGAAAGAGAATCTAAGGTTCACCTTTTTAAAAGCACATATGACAAAGATATGGTGGTCCTAAGAAATGCTGAGTAGCTACTGCTGCCAATTAGTTTTAGAAGTCAGGCGTGATTGTTTACACCTATGAAATGAAGCAAGCAAAACAAGCGATTAACTTCTGGAAATAGTTTCAATGACCTCTCCAGCCTCACAAAATAAGTCAGTGGTAGAATTGGAACTCAAATTTGGGAAGACCTGTACGTGTGGACATATTCAGATTGGTATCCACACAAACTGGCAATTCTGTACTTTTAAGAAGTAAGTTAATATAACCTAAACAAATTTCTCTTACAAAATTTCACATAGGTTCAATTATTAAATACAAGTTCTTGCTCTCTAAACCTTTACAGTACCATTCCTAGATCAAAAATAAAAACTCCCTTTCTTTGTTCAACTAGTTTTAAAAGAAGAAAAATCCCTCCAACAACCTAGGAGCCTTGACAGACACAGGTTTCGTAGGTTGCAGTCCTGCATCTTGTGCATCCTTCCTTTTTGTGCTTACACTCATATTTGCTTTCCCTTCTGCCAAGCTGCCAAACCAGATGGGAAGAACAAAATGCTGTGTCTTAAACCTCTAACGCAACTGGAAGGAAGCTTAGTGGAAGGAGAGTGTGAAGGGGATGAGCCAGAAAAGAAAATAATTTTATTGGGACTACTTACCTGACTGTGGTAGCCAAATATATATTTTAGTGGTGCCTGGTGAACAAAGCAACAGACTGTGAGGTTCTGGAGACCTACTTGTATCTCTGTAGTTGACCCTAAGGATGGAACACTTAGACATTGCATTGGTACAAAGCAACAATTTTACAAGCAGAGACATATGATGTGCTTTTCTTTCTAACCAACTGGTGTAATAACTTCTTTCTGTTGAAAGGCAGAGACAATTATTCAACTGAGCAATAGGAAAAGGGATTGGATAATTGCCAAGAATGCGTACATCAATCAGTAATTGACAGGAACGTTTACTTGTAAAAGAATGCTGGGTAGCATGTGGGATAACTGTTGATCTTCAGTTACAGAGTCCCTTTAATTTCCAGCAGATTCAAAGACCACAAACAACTGTCCTGTAGAAACAAGGGGAGGGAAACAATCCTAATTGGCAACAATGAGGTAAGTTGAGAGGTTTTTCAGACTAAAATAATTTACATTCATATTTTCAAGCATGGTATATGCACTGTGGAAAAAGATGATCAAAACTTCTGTGAAAAAACACACAGATACTCTCTCAAAAATTGTAATTGATGGGGCTGTCCTGGATCACTTAATTTGATCAGAATTCCCTGCTGAAAGCCTAGAAGTTACTAATGGAGTAACATGAGTAATATGTATAGATGAGTAACTGTTTAGTAATAAGCTTAGAATATTCATCTTGTATTCAACTCATACTAATCTTGTGAGTAAAGGAGGAAGAACAGATGTGGAGGTGCAAACTATGGAACACAGTGGCTGCTGGATCCTGCTGAGATTACAATTTATAAATGTCTGGAGAACTGGGAGTGCTACCTAAGAGGCATGAATGTCGGGGCTACCTTTGTAGGAGCTGCTTTTTATGAGTTCCTGTTTAGTTCCAAAATCAGGAGGATACAGAAACCCCTGCCTTATACTAAAGCTGCTCCCCCAGTTAGCTGATACACAGCACCTAGCATCTGACATTTCCAGTTTCCGCTGAGTTCTAGATTTAGCAGACCCACTGTTACTGATGTTGTTGCATTCCTACATTACGCCATTTGGCATGTTTCTTTTGCTCCACTTGTGTTAATAGCCTCAGTTAGTATGATCAGAATCATATTTTCCACATGAATAACCATTATCGAGCAGATATACAAACTATTAACAAAATGTCGAGCAAATCAGTGATAAAGATTGTTCCTTCTGTGTATGGTGCCTAAGCAACGGAAAAAGAAAGACCATTTAACTTCCTCCTTTCTGCCAGAGCTCTTGAGGAGGCACCTTCTCTCCCTTTTGTTTCCCAGCTAAGGCAGAGCTCCTGCAATGCTGAAAATACCGAATCTCTACAAATTTGCTTTCTAATTTCAGATGGATGGGGTTGGTGAGGTATGTAAATGTTCAATCAAAAATGCAGTACTGAGAAAGCAAGAGATGATGAACAATCTAGAGTTAAAGAATTACTCTAGATTCATTTTCACAGAACAGTGAAATTCAAAGTTAACCGAAAAAAATGAAAAGCAAGTAAACATAGAAACTGAGTACCAGAAGTATCTGTCTTGATAGTTGAAAGTAATTGGTACAAGTCCTAAAATCCTCCTTATTTATTTACTTAAACAAAAGTCTACTTAGTATTGTGGGAGTTTTGCTCAAGTAAGGGAGATAACTATACATGGGATTAATGACTTTTCCTTTCCTGTTACTTGTTTTAAAGGTATTTTCACTTCTGTAAGCTTCCAGGAAGAGTTATGGGAATCCGCCTACTACGCTTCACTGCTGTGGTGATCATTGTCTTACTTCTTGTGGCAGGTGCTTTAACAGCTTTGCTTCCCAACATCAAAGATGACAAAATGCCCAATTTGAGAAGGGAAGCAAAAACCCAGAGTCAGTCTGCCTTGGATTCTTTTACTCTTATTATGCAGACATATAATAGAACTGACTTACTGCTAAAGCTTTTAAATCATTATCAAGCCATCCCCCACCTACATAAAGTAATTGTTGTGTGGAACAACATTGGTGAGAAGATACCAGAGGAAATGTGGAATTCCTTGGGGCCTCATCCTGTCCCTGTTGTCTTTAAAGTTCAAACTGTAAATCGCATGAGGAACAGACTCCAGAATTTCCCTGAGCTGGAAACAAAAGGTAATCAGCAGTTCATATTGCTACTACTAATATTATTTTCACACTTAAAATCTGAATGCTAAAAGAGAGATGGTTTGAGTTATGCTATGTAATAAATCCATGGATCTGTTGGGCCACTTAATAGAATGTGGGTAATACAGAAGAAACCTATGTTACGATATCAGATGCACACCACCACCACCACCAGCAGGCTAGAGGCTGTGAATGAAGAGTAAGGAAAAAAAGAGGGATGTCAAATGCATTTCATGGGCTCTTACAACTGTCTGTTCTCTATTTCCTTTGTCAGGCAAACATAGGTAGTTTAGTCTCTCTTCCCTTTATAGTGTAAACTGAAATTCATAGTGCATGTATTTGTTGAGTCTCTGCATTAATTTGGACTTAAGTCATCTGGTAAAGACTTGATTTAATCCATTCATTTTAAGACTAAGTTCTCAAGCATGTTCTGCTCTTCAGAGAAACTTCCCTCCCTAGCTGTCTGGCTTTCTAGCTCAAATTATGCATCCTTTTTAAAAGTGTTTTCCCCAGTCTTTCGGCTATTCATCTAAATATTCTTCCTAAGCTCTTTCCAGGAGAAGCACAACAATAAGCCCTGTTTGTTTCAAGTGGAAAAAAACCCAAATGTTGCATTACAGACCTGATTAGTAAAGGTAATTCTATTTACTGCCCCCTTCCTAACATGCCTTGCTACTCCAAACCCATGACTTCTAGGAAGACACTAGAAACTTCAGCTTCCCAAGTGTTTTATTTACTGTAATAGGATTTATTCTGACTATAAACTTAAAAAGCTTTAATGCATCTGGAGTTCTGATCTAAGAATATCTTTCCTTTTCCGCTTCCTGACAGTCTTTTGCCTAAAATTTAAGGCAAAGATTCTTCCTTCTGTAGTTAATCATATTGAATACTGCCTGTGCAATTTATTAAGCTTGCTTATTTAGAACTTGCAAGTAGTGAGGGACGGGTAAAATTTTATACTAAGAATCCCGTATAAATCTCATACACTAAAGAATGGTATCTAACTCTTTATTTTAGTTGTATTTTTACACAAGATTAGTAGAATTTTCAGTTGCTTTGACAAACACTCCAAGTTTTCCAACACATGTCTGTCCAGCTGTACTACAGATGATCAAAGGTTGCTGAGTTTTGTTACAGCCTGGCAAATAACCTAAAACTTAGGTTTGCTTCCAGTTACCACAAAGCTGCAATCTGAAATTAGCTCTGAAATCTAAATGTATTTTCTCAATCTACTTTCAAGGAGTTACAATTCAGTTCTGCAATTCAGCTTAATGGTTATAGAAGTTTCCCAGCTAACTTGTCAAATACTGTGCTGCATGCTGTGCTCATGTATTTAATCTTTTGAGAAGTTAAAAGTTTTTCTTTTTTTTTTTTTTCTCCCTTCAGCTGTTTTAATGATGGATGATGATACACTAGTCAGTGCTCATGACCTTGCTTTTGCCTTTTCTGTTTGGCAGGTAATATTTTGCACCTTGGCAGGCAGTATTTGTGAGTTACAATTGAGATTAATGGTTTTAATTAGAGTAATATTATATCGTAATGTTTTACCATTGATTTTCTAGCTATAAAGTTAAATTTTAGAAGGATTGAAGCATTGAATAGTAGAAATTACAAAAATATTCAATAGTAGCTACACCTGTAATCTATAACTTTCAAATTTTTAACTCTTCTTGTAGGTGAACACTGAAGTTGCTGACTGCTGAATTTATTTAAATTGATAGTAGGCTGCAAAACAAAAGTGTGGGGGTTTTTTCTCTCTAAGAGAAATTGTCTGTAAACTTTTGAGTGCCAAATATACATCTGCAAATTGTGGATAGCACTACATGATGTGGAATGAGGCATATTGTGTCAGTTTTGCAAAACTGTATTTAATTGCAACATTTATGGAGATCAAAGGACCATATGCCAACAATTTCATTCTTTCCTGGCAATAATCTTGTGCTCCTSTCATTTAAAAAAAGCATAAATCTCTCTTATGAAAATACTTAACACACATTTCACAGTGTGGGCTTCATTTTGATTTTTAAAATTTCTTTCTTCTTTCAGCAATTTCCAAAGCATATAGTGGGATTTGTTCCTAGAAAGCACATTTCTACTCCTTCAGGTGTATACAGTTATGGCAGCTTCGAATTGCAGAACCCTGGATTTGGAAACGGAGATCAGTATTCTATGGTTCTTATTGGTGCAGCATTTTTTCATAGTGGGTATTTAGAAGACTTTCAAAGACAGCCAGAAGCTGTTTACGCCTTAATAGATGAAACTCAAAATTGTGATGATATTGCCATGAATTTTCTGGTAGCCAAGAATACTGGAAAGCCTTCAGGAGTGTTTGTGAAGCCTGTTGATATAAGAAATTTAGAAAAAGACACTAACAGTGGCTATTCTGGAATGTGGCACCGAGCAGAGCATTTGTTACAGAGATCCTACTGTGTAAATAAACTGGTTAATATTTATGATGGCATGCCTTTAAAATATTCTAATATCATGATTTCTCAGTTTGGTTTTCCTAATTATGCCAATCACAAAAATAAAATGTAAGCCAATGAATTTAAGGGGTTAGATGTTAAAACAATACTCAGTGAATTGTACTGAGTTCAAGGAGAGAAGGTGGTGTAATTACTGCATCTTGGCCGTCCTTATTTGTAGCCTCTGAATTTTTTCCTTTTGGCTTTTTATGTTTTTTTTATTTTATTTTCTTACTAATTCTCCAAGGTAAGTTTTGAGAAAACTTAAAGAATATATACTAATGTTTAGCTGTGATAAAATCATCCTCTTTCCTTAAAACCTGAAAAGGTTCAGTGAATTAGTGAATTCAGTGAATTCAGTGAATTAGGCCAGTTCTTCAGAAACACGCAAACAAAAATGCACTCCTACCCTTCAGTGCTTAAGTTTTGATTTTTTTTTTTTAAATATATGTATCTAGTCAAATGAGGTCTGGGCATATTTTTGATAGTTATATGTTGAGATGCTTCCTTGCCTTCCCTGTCCTCTCCTCACCTCCTCCTACCCGGTTCCCAGTGAAACTATAGAAGGGCTATAATAAACTGTTGGCCAAGCTTCTAGACTCCTGTACAAAACCTGTTTGAAGTTTGTGCATAAGCTGTTCTGTATTCTGAGATGTTCCTGAAGCTGCTATGAAAGCAAGCCAGAAAAGAGTACCTCACCTTAATCTCTTTAGATAGTCCTAAAACCATTGCCTACAATATCTACTACTGCTGAGATAGTGGAAAATGATCTCTGATGTGGCTTTTTTTCCTATTATTAATTTGCCTAGAGTTGCTGAAACACTGCAAGCAGCTGAAAGGTAAAACCTAGCAGTTGGAAATACAGGAAACATGAAACTTACATAAGCAGCCAGAAGAAATGGATGGGATATTACTTATTAATACTCTTTTTAGTACTTAGTTTTATTTTGGTATTTTGCATGTACACTGTTAGAAAAATGTGCCCAAGAAAATCCTCACTTTTTTAAAATGTCTTATTTACAATTCCTAATAAGAGCAAGCTGTTCTACATTTATTACAGAGTGTACATTTTGTAATATTACAGGTCTACTGTTTTTTTAACTACTCTTTCAAATGAGTGTTTACTTTACTTTTTGGTTCCTTTCATCTCTGTTTTTCGTGGCTGTGACAACAGAATTAAAATGTGCAGTGAATGGGTAAAGCATTATAAAAAAAAAAAAAGTATTTTAAGGTACAGTGATATTTTGACAGGGTTGGACTATTATCAGTCTCTGAATTCCAGAGCTGTATTAACAGCTTTTGTTAGATTGGGACTCTGTAGTTCTGGAAACGTTGTGTTAACATAGACAGGACAAACCTTTTCCATTGCAGTTACAGAACTTTTTTGTGGTACGGAGGAAAGAACAAAAGACAGTGATTTTCCTCGATCACAGAGAAGAATCAAGCCTGGCATCCAAAGTAGATTTAGTTTCATCTGCATCAGCTTTTAATTGATTCTTAGTATCAGTTCAAAGGTATCTGTGGGCAATCAATAACAGCTAATACCTAGTACACAAATAGCATCTGCACAAATTGTGTATAATTTTATCATTTTTTGTAATAAGTTAGCTGAACAAAAAGTGGTTGAAAAATGTGACAAGTTCTTTACAGCAGGGCTGATTCTAGTTGTGAGTTTGGGGGAACAGAAGATTCTTTTGCCTTGTTCTATCAGTGTTAAAGGATTTGGTTTCTGTTCAGTGAAGTCTTCATAGTACTTTTGCAAGATTTAAAGGGCAAAATCTTAAAATGGCAATGTAAAGTCTGCTTAATTTTGTTGTAATAGTGAAAAGTAGCTTTTAATTATTGTGCTGTAGTGATAAGCAGTACACAAACAGGTCTATGATCCTTCCAGAAATGCAGCTTTCCTAGTGGTAGTTTACTGCATCTCATTTACTTACTGGTCTTCTGTAATTTCTGTTCTGTGCACTATTGTCGTAGTTTAACCCCAGCCAGCAACTAAGCATCACACAGCCGCTTGCTCACTCCCCCCCGGTGGGATAGGGGGGAGAATCAGAAGAGTAAAAGTGAGAAAACTCATGGGTTGAGATAAAGACAGTTTAATAGGTAAAGCAAAAGACACACACACAAGCAAATCAAAACAAAGAATTCATTCACTACTTCCCATCGGCAGGCAGGTGTTCAGCCATCTCCAGGAAAGCAGGGCTCCATCACGCCTAACGGTTACTTGGGAAGACAAACGCCATCACTCTGAACGTCCCCTCCTTCCTTCTTCTTTCCCATCCCACCAGGGGGGAGTGAGCGAGCGGGTGTGTGGTGCTTAGTTGCCAGCTGGGGTTAAACCACAACAATACTGCACAGAACAGAAATTACAAAAGACCAGTAAGTAAATGAAATGCAGTAAACTACCACTAGGAAGGTTGCATTTCTGGAAAGATCATAGACCTGTTTGTATACTACTATCTGTCCCATTAAAACCAGCACAAGTATCGACTAGAATTGTGAAGACTCAAAGATGTTGTTTACCTTACTTTTAAAATGTGAAATGAACTGTCAATTCAGCCAAATCTTAGTATTGGGTTCTTTGTTGGGGGGAAGGAGTTGGTTTGGGTTGGGTTTTTTTTTGTTCTTCTGTATCAGTGAAAGAATTAATAGAACAAGCTTTTATCATACTGGTAAATTTGTACCATTGTCAAATAAAATACATAAAACAGATTTGCAGTGTATTTATTTTCAGATTATTGACYAAGTTTTTGAGTGTTAGATGTCTAAAGTAAGCTCACAGTTTGCATACAGATGAGCAGCACCAAGATTTCATTTTTTAAAAAATGTGTACTTGTTGGCACGTACATTCACTTAATTTAGGTAAGGCCCACTCGTGAGGAAAAAAGCCATCAAGAAACACAGCCTTAAGCAGTTAGGCTTAGATAGCAAAGAAAATTCAAAGATAAGACTGCAGCTCTAGCCGTAATTCATTGTGTTTAGGAACCAAAAGGGTTTTGTTTGTTTATTTTTTAAAGGCTGATAACTTTTTATCCCTTGATGGTTATAAAAGTGCCTTAAGATTCTTTAATGAAATATATTACTGAGAATTTATATTTCTACAAAATAATATGCATGTGATAATTTCTTCTAAGTGATTATCTAGATGTAATTTGGAAATATTTTGGAGTCTAAACAGATTCATCACCACCTCTGAATGTTCTGTAGAAATTAATGTTTATGCAACACAGGATTTTAAAAATGGTATGTAAAAGATATATTTTAAAAAATCCTTGTTGAAAAAATCAGGTTATAGTCTTAAAATGATGCAACAGGACTAAAAGAAAATCGGTTCTTGACCTACAGTTAAAAAAATGCCACAAGATGTCACTGTAGCCTTGATATTTGATATCATCAAATGTTAAAAATAGTAACTGGAATTGATTATAATAACAAAATTGTATGAGGTGAAAACATTCTTAAAGCTAGCATTTTACAAGGTGAAATTCATTAGATAATCATACTAAAAGTCATATAGAACAATATAGGAAAAGATAAACACATTGATTTCCATGAAAAGCAAGTACCGTCCAACAACCTTTATTTAATTCGCTGTTACAGAAGACTACGGTCTCAGTCTTGCAAGCATCTTGTATGGAATAGTACTACTGAGAATGAGATTTCTTACCCAAGTTCACACGACCAGGCCCAAAGAAAGTCATATTTAGGGAGATTAGTTCTGGAGCTATGAAAAAGGAAAAAGAGGAATGTAAGAACACAGGTACAAATTGTTAGAACCAATAGCAAAAATAAATAAGCAACTACAAAACAATTGCATGGGAGAAGTATTTTCTGTAGTACTTCAGCATATTTGTTAGGCTTTAAAGGTTATCCAGTGCTTATGACACTAGATTAAAAATTGAAGTCAAAGGTGTTTCACAGTCGTGTTTAGCCTCATCTGCAGACACACTAGAATTAATTAGATGAACTGGTATTTACAGTAGGTTATTTATAGTGTTAGGAAACATGATGATAATGATGTGGACCTCAAGGCTGCAGATTGCTTTGTATTACAATGTCTTTTTAAAGTGTTTCAAGGGTGTTTTTTTTTGTTTTGGGGAAGAATAGCATCCTTTTTTTTCCTCAAGGTACCTCTCCTTCGCAACCCTTTGCTTGTGTAGTTGTAAAAATGAGATGGACTGTCTGCTAGTTCTTTCTAAAGAGGAGGGTGGTAGAAGAAAGGCATTTCTAACTTTTAATGCTTCTATTTCTTTGGCAGCAAGTTAATTGCAGACTACAAGCTAATTCAGCTTTTGCAAATGAACCACCAGAAAGTCAGTCTTTCACTTTTTTAAAACATCAAGGTACAAGTAATTTTGTGTAGTTTTACAACAGCCTTAGAAGCATATGTGAAACTATTCTTCATCGCTGGATGACTTCTCAGGAAGAGCGAGAGCCCATAGCTCGAACCAGTGCATTAAGAGAGCTTCATGCGATAGGGGTGCATGTCGTCCCTTTCTGTTCGCAGGTGGTTTCCCCGAGATCTTGCTCCTCCGCAGTTCTCCCCAACAGACGACGCTGCCCGCCAGATACAACTCCTCGTCGGAGGAAGGGAGGGCCCAGCAGGTGACAGAAACCCCGGCGGGCGGGAACGGAGGCGCCTGCGTGTGACCGTTGGGCGGGGGGCGCCACAGCCAGGACTCAGCTGAGGCGAGCCCCGCTCGAGGGGCGCGCCCGGCAGCAGTCCTCTTTTCACCAGGCACCGCTCGCTCATTGGCTGAGGACGTAAAAAGGCAGCTTTTGATTGGTGGGTCGGTTTGTCTATCACGCTAAATGGTGGTGCAGCCCCAGCCGGGCTGGGCCCTGCGCGAATAAGTGTCCCAGGTAGRGGAGAGAGAACTCTGCCGGCGCAGTGCAGTGCTTCCCTTTTCCCCTGAGGCGGTCTCCCGCCCAGCCTGCGCGGCTCGCTCGCTTCCATCCTGAGTTGGACCTGCACTGCTGAGGTACTAGCTCGGGCTCAGGTCTGCTTCCCGCCGCCTCAGGCCCTGCGAGCTGTACCTCAAGACCCCCTCTGTCTCCGAGGGGCGTTTTGCCACAGGCCACCCTCGGGTGGGGAGGAGAGGAGAAAAAAGCGCCGCGGGGCGCGGAGGCGCTGCCCCGGCGCGAAGAGGGCCGTGCTCCACTGGGAGGTGGGCGTGAGAGCAAGGCTAAGGCGGAGGTGTGCCGGGTGCAAAGCCRCTGCCTGGCGGATCAGGGGCGCTGGCGGGCTGCCTGCCCGATGGTTAGGCGCTGTGAGGTGGAGGGCGGGGCTGCCGGACCGGGGGGACTAGGGAGGCGGGGGCYGGTCACTAGCACGCCTCGGCCCCCCGGGCTGGGCGAAACAAAGACTCGGTAACGCGGTTGCTTGAGCGCCGTCGGTCGCCTGGTAACCGCCCGCTGCCTCTTTATCCGGGGGCGTCTCCGGGCTGGGGGCGGGGTGGAGCTGAAGTCCCTGCGGGCGCCCGCCTGCTCGCTTGGCGGCTCGCCGTGTCCCGGAGCTAGTTCTCTGTCCGCTCCGTTCCTATGCGGGCTGCAGCAGCGGCGCTCCCAGCAGCGTGGCCCCTGGCGGGCGGTCCCTCTGGGCAACGGGTCGCTTCCCAGCGAGCGCGCCCCGGCACCGCCGGGGCTGCCCGGGAGCGCCATGAGTTCGGAGCTGCCCCGCGCCTCGCTGCTCCGCGCCCTGTTTAAGATGGAGCCGGCGGCAGCCGCCTCCGAACTGCTGGGGGGAGCCTCGGAGCTCGTGAAAGGTGAGAACGGGCCGGGGAGCTCTCCCCGTCCCCTGGCCGCAGGGGTCCCGCTCGCCGGAGCCTCTCAAAAAGGAAACCCGCTGGCTTCTTTCCCGTCCTCCCCACCTCCCTCCCCCGGCTCCGTGGGCTTTGCTGCGTGCCTGGCTCGGCTTCGGCCCCCTTTGCCTTGCGGTTTTCGCGAGCTGCCTGCCCCTTGGCTGCTGCGGGGCACGCCTAAGCGGTTCCTTCCTCCTCTCTTTTCCGGTAAGAAGCGGGGCAGGCACCTGTTGCTATGTGTTGCTGTGTTCTGGGTCAGGAATCTCCCCCGCCCTCTTGAAGCCGCTGCCGAGGGGTGCCCGGCCGGTCAGAGCGGGGCGGGGGGGCCCTCGTGGGCAGGCCCCGCGGGTGGAGCGGGTACTCGCGCTCCCGCCGCCGCTCGCGCAGGAGAAAAAGGATCGGCGGTGCCTCTTCCGCTCCCGGGCCGCGGCGGGGCAGGACGGGGCCCCAGGGTGCGGTGCCCACCGGCGGGGTGACAGGCGTGCCGTGGGGAGGTGGCGATCTGCTTTGCCCGTCCTACACTGCTGCTCTAATCTGTCTTTCAGATCGGTTGTACTTTGCTACTTTACGAAACAAACCGAAAAGCACCGTAAATACCCACTACTTCTGTACCGATGAGGAACTGGTCTATGAAAAGTAAGTGTTGTGATCTGTTGTGTTTTGCGTATTCAAAGTGATCACCTGAGATTCTTCCCAACACATTTTAATACTATATAGAATATTTTTGCCCCATTTAGCTACTTGCTCAAAGCATGAGGATAAAGTTAGCCTGAACGTATTTATACAGTAGCTGAAACTAGTTTAACAAGATTGCTATTTTAAAAAAACACAAAAACAGCTACAAGACCAGTTAAATGGCTTAAATTGTGGTTGAGCTAGGGGAAGGATATCTGAGCTTTGTAAGATTTGTTTATAAGGTGGAGAAGATCTCTTAAGACTAATTACATCTTATTAAATGGTGTCTTAAATAGAAGATTCTTGTTTGATATGAATAGATGAAACAATAGTTTGTTTTATATGTATTTTCCTGTATAGGGAGTGTGAAGTGGTCACCTTTTATACAGAATCATAAGACTGCAAAGCTTAAATGTGCTTTTGAAGAACATCTGCAGCTTTTTTTGTAAGTCTATGGAAGGTTTTGAGATTAGCACTTCCTGTTGGCTTTTGTAGCTTTAGAACAGCAGAAAAAGTATTTTCTGTGAAGTAAAAGCTTCATGTGTTTGGAAGACACTGACAGTGCATAGAAGGTCAACAGTAAAATTGATTGTAGTGTGAATACTATTAAAGGACATAAAATACACTAAACAAAGTAATCGCTCTATGCTGTGGTTAAAAAGTAGTTGCTCTACACTGTGTGCCCAGATCAACTGTTTCATGTGTGATGATATATCTAGCCCATTGACAAGAGGTTTGCTGCAGCACAAGTGAAACAAAAAACATGGTCTTATTTAAAATATAACTCTTTCTATGAGTTGAAGAACTTGTGAGCATCAACCATTCTTCCTTCCCTTCTCCAGTGACTTCAGTACTGCTTCTGTGAAGGTGTAAACCAATCTTCCTTGGTTTCTAGCTTACTTCCTATGCACAGCTTATAGTTTTAGGGTTTCTTTTCTACACAYGTTTTTGAGTCTTCATTATCTTAAGCTGTGTGTCTTCTACTGGAGTTCCCAATGATTTGTTCCCAAAGTTGACTCCTGTAATTAACTGCTTGGGTTGGGAGTAGGTTCTGTAATGATCACTAACTAATTTAGGTTGGAAGGGATCTCAGGAGTAGCCTAAGGCAAGGTTGACCTAATATTAAAAGCAGACCTAATATTAAACAACAGACCAACTGGAGAAGGTCCTGAGCAATTTGTGTTATATGAATATGTTCCACTTTCTTTAATGAAAGAAAAATTTGATCTTGTATCTCTATGCTTGATCTGAGGTATTTTGTTTCTAATTCTTAATATGCTTTTAGGAAGGGTGACGGAATCTTATGTGGGATTTGATCTTGTGGGTGGGAAGGGGGAGCAGTTCTGTAATCTGTTAGTTACAGATGATTGTACTAAACAAGGACTGTAACAGGGTTTTTTGTGTGAGGACAGTATCATATTTAAAAAAAAAAAAGAACTGAGAAATCTGAGGGGGGAAAAAAAAAGTAATTTTCTTCAACATGTATAAAGGAAATTCAGTAAGTATACTCCTTAACCCAACTACCTGTTAGCCACATACTAGGGTGTAACTTGATAGCAGATATAATTACAAGATAATGGAAGGAAGCAAAGTTTCCTTTATCTTCTAGGGCACATATAAAGATTTTGGACATGTAACTCATGGTGTATTTTTCTGAACTGATAGTTCCTAATCTGTTTGGTCTTTTTTAAAGGTATCATCCTATATTTGATACCGTAATAGTACTGTCTCTCTTGTGCTCCCAAATTAAAATACTAAAACATAATATGAGGTAGAAATTAAGTGACAGTTACCAGGTGGTATGAATGAATTTTGTGTAATAACCTAACTCTTTTACATAACAGTGCTAAACTTTCCCCTGATATTTGTATTGCAGCACCCATCACTATCAGTGTATGCAATATTTGGTATTGAAACCATGCCTGATTTTATTGTTATTTTTTTCCTCTCTCTTTTTCCTCGCRTCTCCAGGGAAGTTTATATTGTCTCAGGGAAGTAAAAGCAGGTGTCAGTACAATTACCACTTTATGGGTTTTTTTCAATATCTTTCTGAAATTGGAAAGCTAGAGGCAAAATGAGGAATAGGATGCAAGTCTCTTGGTTCTTGGGGAAATACTGATTTTTCTGTAGCTTCCCTTTTCCCTATGCTCATCAGTGAGCTTGGTATCAGTCTGTTATGTTTCACAGGCTGCACAGCAAAGTGAGGGGCCTGACATCAGGGGTTGTCTGTAAGTAGTAGTGGAGTAACTTTAATACACCAGATCAGATCTTCTGCTCATTTTTCTCAAAAATGCAGCCTTCTTTCTCAGAAAGTGATTAGAAATATTTGTTACATGATAGCAAAATAAACATTTGGAAGTGAGTTTTGAAGTGTAATAGCTCAGAACAGTGGTTTCCAGAGTCTTCATCAAAAATGGCCTGCCTGTGCTGTTCTTGCTGATCAGAATTTCATGGCCACTTCTGCTTTTTAATCAAATGAGTTGTTCAGACTGTTACAAGGAGGAGGATAGGAGAAGTCTACTCAAGCACAAAATCCTCAGCACCTGTGAGGTGCATAAGTAGCTTTCTTAATACGACTGTTTATTGACTTAATTTGGTTTAGATGCATCATTCTAGTGACAAGGCAAAGATACTTCATTGTGCATGGAAGTAAACTGCTTTTCTTTGGGCTGTTATTCTGTTAACTTTAGTGATAACTCTTAAGTATGAAGTGTTACAGAAATTCATTTAGCTGACTTTACTGAGGTGTCTGCGTTCACTGAAGCAATATATGATCTGAAAACCTCATGAATATGTAGGTTTGGGGTTGTCTGATTACAGAGAGCATGTTATTGGATCACATAGTACTTAAAATCTCACTGCCTCGCTTCCCTTTTTCCCCCACTCTTGAAGAGACATAAGGAAGTAATAGTGTACATTAATAGTATACCCCATTTATTAAACAAAATAGCTGTAGCGCTAGATCTAATGGTTTTGGAAGTTTTGGTCTGATAAACGCTGACTTGCTCTTGCAGTTTGTCACATGATTTATCACTAAATTGTACACAAAGTGTGGTTATGTAATCTTGAGTACTTTAGCCTTCAGTTTTCACTTGAAGTTGTCAATTGTTCTAATGAATTCATAACACTGCCTTCACTTATTTAAACATTCACACTTTTAAAAATAATAAAGATAAGCTTAAATGCTTTTAAGAACATCTCAAATCCTAGCTGACTAGGAACTCGCTACTAGAACTGTCACTATTTTAGTTAAATGCACTGCAATTTAACCTTAACCTATTATGCTAGGGAAATGGTATGTAAATTCCTCAGTTGAGGGAACAAGAAACCTGAATGAATTTATCCAATTCTGAATTCTTTTTTGATTGTTCTGTTTCTGTAAGATTTTGTCAATCTCTTTCTGAAACTGAGGTCCCTCCTGAGAAAGTCTGCACTACTACTTATAAGGAAATACAATCTTTCAGGGTAATGTAGTGCAGGTAACTATTACTTCAGGAAAATGGAGTTAATGAGAAATAATCCAGCTTGATGAAGACTGTCATTTGGCAAATAGACAAGCCTTGCCTTGGCAAGACCTCAATTAATGAGTTAGGCACTAGTAAGAAGCTTTTTATTCTCTAAGAATAGCATCTTTCATGTTTCACCTTTCAGTAAACAGATCTGGGTTGAGAATACTACACTTGACTGGTTAACTTGGCTTTCACATATTTTTGTCAAAGCAACTTTTTATGTCCTTTTTATTGTTGAGTAGTTTTCTCAAACAAAATTTAAATGAGAAACAGGAATCTTACTGATAAATTATAATGGCAGCTTTCATAAATCATAATGTTTTTATTCAGTCATTTGTTCTGACTTTGGATCTCTTGTATAAACAGCTTTTGCAGATCTAGTCTCTGACATCTTGTGAGCAGCTGTAAAAGTAGTTAATATGATATTCTCTGTACATCCTATGTTTTACACTAAAACTTCCTTTCAAGCCATGGTATGTTACTTGCCCATTTCACAGCARTCTTAATGTTAGCTGCTACTTTGAGTTCAAGCAGCAGTAGAATAAGACTCTGAAATGCTTAGCTACAACAATATTAAATGAGTACTGTTTGGACTTTGACTTGTAGGACTCATTTCCTTCACTGCATGTGTGTATGCAAAGAAGCAGTTTCTCTTTCCTGTGAGAAGAGTAAGGGTTAACTTGTTTATTTTTACTTTAGCTGAATGCTTCTTTTCTGTGGCTATCCAATAACAGTACTTGCATAGGAAACCTGAACTTCTCCATCGTTCTGTGGCTTATATCACTTGAAAGGAAAAAGAAAACTTAAACTTGGCCTTGTTGAAACAGAGCTGTCTCTTCACACAGAGAACAGGGCATTCCTTGTTCGCATCAGCAGCTTTTGAAGACTTGAACTTGACTATCAGATGACCAAGATAACTTAGTAAGCTAAAGTCCACAAAAAAAAAAAAAATAGGAAATTTCCCAACTTCTAACTTCTATCAATGTGAATGTAAATACAGAGCAGAAAAATTTCATATACTAATAACAGCTTTTGTATGTCTAATTCTTACAGATGGGTATTAAGAATAGTACTCCGGCTTTATTTTGTTTTCCATCTTAAAATGAGAGATTTTAAATTCACTGAAAACAAGAAAACCAGAAGATCTAAGAACTGGGAGTGTCAGCTTTTCCTTCAGACACAAACTACTGACATAATTTTATATTTGAAACTTGTAAAATGCTATCCCTTAACATCTGTGGYGTTCTTTCCAGTCCAACAGTTTCATAAATTTTATACCTACACATTGCTTTACCATGTCTGTCTTCACTTTTTCATATGAAAAAGAGAAAAGCAATTGCCAAAAGTATTGAGGAATTTTTTTTTGTTTGCAGTAAGTGAGTACCAGGCTAAAACAGATCTGTTTTCTAGGCTCCAGTTTTATATTGGATGGGAGTGTAGCTTGATATAGGAAACCCCTTACGAGAAACTTGGCCTCTGTTAAGATGACTTTTTTTCCATAGAGAGTAGGTTTTTAACATGACCTGAAGATTCTTCTGTAGGGAAACTTTTTATGGGAGAAGCTCTTCACTGATACTTTGTTCTTGACGTCAAGGAGCATTGTATCAAAAATGCATGTATTTGGAATAGCTATTTAATTATCTATAATTTGGATCTATGAGTTCTTGCTGGATTTTGAAGAATCAGGATCTTGAGGAGGATTTGGAACATTCAAGGGGAAATGGAGTGAGTACCTGGTGTTTTGCATAATCCAGAGCCTCTGCATTACTCCTACCTTCAGATGCAAGCAGTGAGGTGATATATCATTTCTAGGGTTATATTTGCTGTATCATCCTTCGTCTATTCAGAAGTGTGCAATCCCTAAGTAGTATTAAGTGTTAGGGATTGTGTTGCAGCCCAGATAAGAAAGCTCCTAGCAATGCACGTGTTACTGGAATTGGTGTGGCTAGAGCAGGGAGACAGTGCCATTGAGCATCCCACCTTTGTTCATGCGCTTGAGAAGTAGGAAGGAGGAACACTCTCTAGGAAACAGGAATTGGAGAAAGAAGACTGAATAGGTAAGACTTCCTGACCAGCAGTTAGGTTATAATGAATGTGTGGACTGATCCTCTTGGCTTTCTTCCAGAAACTTTGTTGCATGTAAGATGTGTTCAGCTTATGATTTGGAGCATTTATCTGTAGTAGCCAGTTGGCCACTCACTTCTGCAGTAGCTGGTTCTTGTACTGCTTAATGGCTCGATTCAGAGCACATGCAGCAAGGGCCTTACGGTGCAGTGACCTGACTGTTCCAGTAATCCAGCCTAGGAAAGGGGGAGAGAAAAGCAAGTGGAGAATGTTTTTCTTATTCTAATTCAGTCTCATTGCTTAATTTTAATAGTAAGCTGTATCTTTATAAAATCCTGGAAAATTAGTGTAGTTTTGCAGTTAGGAAGCTGTATTTCTGCTAGTTCCTGAAGTCCTTGTGGTTAATATTTTAGTTTGAGTAATTGCAAGCTTGGGGTACTCCTGTTTTGGCAGAAAAATGACTATATGGTTGCTAGCCTCCAAGGCGGCAAGCCTCTTACGTAAAGGAGTAGTTGTACTCCAATTCTGGTGTACATACTCCAGAAAATTATTGCAATTGTTAAACTGTGCCTCTGTCTTCAAGTTACTAAACCAGTAAGTGAGTAAGCTGCCATGCAAGTAACGTCATCCCCTCTGAGCGTTATTGCATTGTTAGAACTGACTTGGCGGATCTGTCCTATTTTTTCACCCTGATATGGTAATTAGGCTTTGGACCATATTCAAACTATTGGAAATGCCTACAGCCTGGTAAGAATGCATGCATACCCTCATGTTCAGTGTAGCAGTAACACTGAACTTACACTGGTCTGTCATGAAGAAAAGAATCCTGAAATAGCTTTCCAGATAGGAATCTCCTATCCTTCATCCATACCTCTGTTGCTGTATCACAAAATTGTAAGTAAATGGCAGTATAAAACTACTGCTCTGTTGTATTCATCTGGGGGGGGGAAAGTATCAGGCTTCTGGGGTGAAGTATAAGTAGTGCAATTTATCTTTGAAAGATAACTTGATGCTTGGCCATAAATAGATTGACTGAGATGTTAATATGGAGGTTATCAATTCATTTCAAAGTCTGCCAGGCTATAGTATTCCTTCATTGACCATAACCAGGCTCCATCCAATAGTTCAAGATATGAAAGCTGTTTATCATTCTTCTGTTGTACTAGGGTCAGTGGTATTCAAATGCTTAGTAAAAAGTGACTTTAGCATTCAGAAGAGGTGCCCAAGGCTTGAGCTGACTCATGGCACCTTCACTTGGCATCCCATGAAACTGCAGTCAGAAACAACTTGAGTTGCTGTCCTAAAGAGTTGTGGACTACATTTCTTTCAACATTAAATCCTCTGGAAGAATGTACAGCAGCTGCTTGCACAACAGAGTAGACCGATGAGCTCTTTATGGGCTGGCCTTTCYAGGTGGATGACCACTCCTATGACACAATACAGCAAATACCTCAGATGTTATGCTATAAGAACTGATAGGAAGGAGTGGTTCTAAGAGTCTATTCTGAGGAGAATACAGATACAAGAAACCTATGCTACTGCTTCCAGGTAGCATTATGATAGTATTTTTGAAGTAGAGTATTTAAATATTCATCTAGTATATTCTGGGGTTTTGCTACTTCTTAGTTTGAGAAGCATAAGGATAGCAAGTTTCCATGGGATGAGGGGGAAGAATAATTTAAGCTATCATCTAAGTACTTGATTAAAACAAAATATAATTAAATGTAGATTAATACCATACTTGCCTTCTGTTCCTCATATCTGGTTCCCACCTCCATTGTAAATGACTGTCTTTCTAACTGGCTTAAGCTTCAGAGGTATCCTGATTTCTTATTGTGTATAAATGCTTATTAAAACATCTAGATACAAAGAAAGTCTATTACCTGTAAAAGAGATGGAAGTAAAATAATATTGGGTAGGTTGTTATCAGTGACTATCGTATAATAAGATTTGATTTCCTTTGTTTTTTATCTTCAAATTTTGCCAAATAAAATGCTTTATTCAGATGATGACTTGATGTGTCATTTCTTCCCCATTCCCCGTAGCTCCCATTTCCCATCTTCCACTTATATTTAACTCTTATGTCAAAATTCTGTTCTTGAGAATAAAATCCTCTGGGTGAGTCAGGATCAAGTGTCTTTAATTCAAGTACAAAAATGGCCTGTTATACTGAAAGTAATGAGGGTGCATAAGATTAAACCCTTCTGGTTAAATGTGTCAGAAACCGTATTTAGTTCTAAGGATATAAATTGAAGAAGAGTTTTGTAGATCAGAGTTCACTGACTTCAGTACAGAGCCTTGTATTATCTTTCAGATAACTCTTTGATTTGGAGGTTTATAAAGCACTTCTTTCACTTAGCCCCATTAAAAAATGGACATTCAAGCTTATTCCAATTTAGAGGTATTAAGTGATAAAAGTTAAAATTATACATGTAACAAATAACCTTTCTCCCTCGCATAGCTTACCACAATGTTTTATCAACGAAGCCAATGGCTGGTTTATACTGCCTACATGGTGTTATGTAAATAACTTGGGAGTTGCCAGTGTTTGGTGTATGGGTAATAATGCTGGTGCAACAGTGACCAAAAGTGCCTTTCCTTTATGATTGTGTTTGGATTCTGAGAAATATCTTGTTTCTGCAGCATAGACAAACAGTGGTAGTACCAGAGTCTTAAACACTGATACTTCCCCCCCCCATGTTAAGAGAAGCACAGCATATTTAATGGTAATAAGTGATGGAGAAATAGTCAGTCTAAGATTGACATCTTTAGCTTGGCAGCTGAGAGAATCTGAATAGCTTTATTTTGTAGAAATATAATTACTTCATGGATAAACTCAATAAATATATTTTATCCTTATCCCCACCAAAATAGTAAGTAATTTGTCTATTGTGGATAAATTGATTTGTAAATTCATTTTAACGTGCTTTTCCTACACTTCTGTTTGAGTTTAATCATGTGGAAAAGTAGAAGTGGATATATGACTTCATATTGATGTACTTCTAGCAAATGAATAGTAATAAAAACTTATTATCCTAAAGCATGGCTGTAGTTCTTCAGTGCTTTAGATGAACTGTGTATTCAGCTATATCTTTAGGCTGATCAAAGCTACTTTGCTCACACTGGTTTAGAAAAAAGTATTCTGAATTCTAGTAACTATCATATTCTACACTTTTTCACAAGACTTTTAAAAGTATTTTTCACAAAATAATCTTAAAATCCTAAATTCTACTCTTCCATCATATATTTAAGTGAAAGAATACTCTAAAGTTAATGGAACAAGATAGGGTTGGTTTTTTGATTTAGAGAAGGTGTTAGTGCAGCAGAATGGGAAGAGATGTTAGTAAGCCTTCTGTATAGCTTTTCTAGAAGCTACATTCACTCTAGTGTTGTTAGAGCTCCAGTTTTAACTTATTTGTTATAACTCATACTTGTCCTTCTTAGAACAATTTTTTTTATTTCATCTCTATTAAAAATAACTATAACTGTTGACCATATCTGGCAGGCTTATCTAAGAAAAGATGAGGAATTCTAAAGTTAAACCCTGCTTTACTGCCACTGCAATTTTCCCTTGAGTTAGTTAACTTCTGTGCAACCTACAAATAAAGTCCTAAGAGTTGGACAGCTTAGTCTTTGACCCAGCTAATGAGCTTCTGTAATTAAACATTATGTCATAATGTTTTGTACTGAAGGGCTGAGCTGAATCTTAACAAACACTTACGTTGTTATTTGATATTGTAAAGTAGATGACATTGAAATAGTATTGGTGTGGCAGGCAGGCTACTTGTCCCAGACAGCGATCAGACTAATAGTCTCTTTTTGCACTGGGCTTGGCTTTTTTGTTTGAGAGAATGTGGGGAGGAGGATATTAATAAAGTTATAAGCACCAAAAAGATAGGGCACTCCTACTTTGTTGTTGTGTCCACTTAGAATAGCAGAATGGCTGAAGCTGGAAGGCACCTCTGGAGATTGTCTAATCCAACCCTGGGCTCAAAGCAAGGTCGACAACAGCAGGTTGCTCAGAGCCTTCTACAATTGGGTTGTGACTCCGCAGCTTCTCTGAGCAACCTCTTTCCAATGTTTGACTGCCCTCAAAGGAAAAGTTTTCTTATGTTTAGCTGGAATGTAATTAATTTTCCTGAAAAATAAGCCCTCTGCCATGGGGAAGAAAGCTTGAAAGGTGCTACCACCTATTCTACCATCTGATTTCAGTAAGTTTTCACTCCTTCAAAGCCCTGAAGTTGTAGAACATAGTTACCTTTTTCTTTTCATTCCCCAAATAACATGCATTCAGATGCTGATGGCCTGTTTGTCAGCAGGTAAGAAGTGTCCTGTCTCTTTTATCAAAAGACTTAAGGCAGAGCAGATTAAAACAGTTTAAATTATAGTCTGTTCTCACTGTAACTTATAACGTGTGCATCAACAGATTTTCATAGACCATCAGGATAAAGACTTCTATACACAGAAAGGAAAAATGTTGGAGAAAGCTTGCAACTTAAATTCTGAGCAATTTTGCATAATGGGTGGGGAGGAAGAAAGCTCTAGAAGGTGTCATTATAAGTTGCTTGCATAAAGGTGCCTGTATGAAGCATTAGCTAGGAAGAGCACTGTGAATCCCTGCCAGGAGCTTACTTTTATTGTGCGATAATTTTCCTGTACAGACTACTGCTACTAGCTCTTATCCTAAGGACAGTGATTGCTGCTTCAAAGGTAACATGAATGCTTAAGAAGAATCTAGAAGAGAGAAACAAGAACAATCAGAAGACATGACATAAATAATAAATTGGAATAACAGCCTAAAGACAAGAGGACTGGGGGGACAAAGGGAAACATAATTATATGTAAAGTGTATATGTAATCTCTGGAATAGTGGAGGATGGGATGAAAAGAAATAAGCTTAAGTTTCAGACAGAGATCAAGACCAGACGTTATTAAAGAAATTTTACTACCCATAAGAAATTCTATTTAGCTTATTCTTCATAGTATCTAATGATATATTCTCATCTTAAGCAGTTGTAGAACCTTTATCTAGGATGACATCAGCATGGCTTAAAGGGGAGTAGATTATGTCTTGAAGTTCTTCACACACTAGTTTTGGCCAAAACCAGACTGGATATCATGGGATGAAGAAAAAATTCTGTAGTTTGTGTGTGTGTGTGTATAATGGAAAAGGTAGTTACTGGAGCATCTTAAACTGAAGCTACAAATGCTTTCAAATTAATTGTTACTATTGTCTTCTTAAATGAATCAATAAAGGGCTTATCTGTTGTACCATATATATTGGCTACTCGGTATCCCCCAAAAGTTACTGATTTGCAGCTTTAACTATCAACAACATGCATGTTGAAATTTGCTTAGCTCTTT
Organism: Phoebastria nigripes; assembly: GCA_035582835.1. Taxonomy (NCBI): domain Eukaryota; kingdom Metazoa; phylum Chordata; class Aves; order Procellariiformes; family Diomedeidae; genus Phoebastria; species Phoebastria nigripes. Next base: position 529,704 of record JAYKAV010002976.1, read on the forward strand.
TGTATCAGTAACACCTTTTTTTTGTTCTTTTTCTCCCAGTTTCTATGGAGATTTTGGACCTTTAAATTTGGCAATGTTATACAGATACTGCTGTAAACTAAATAAGAAATTAAAGGTAAGCTTTGTTTAAAAACAATGTTCCTATATTTTTGTGTTTTGAAATTCAACTAAAATGTATTATCTAGTTTGAAAGTGGTTGTTAGGTGCTCATTATCTAGATGGTTACTACTAAGCTTTAAGGTCATTCTTTGTTCTGAATTCTTTTCCCTCTGAAAAATGGAAAAAATGAGTATGCTGTCATTGTTGCTTAGCAGGTGAGGCACCGAAGGATGTGTTCACCTTTTTTCATAACCTTACAGTTTCAAGACAATAGTAACAAAAACCACTCTGGATATTTCATGGGTTTGCAGCTAATGAAGTGGGTATGCTAGTATGAATTACTGAAAAAAGAGATATTAAAAAAACAACCAAACAAAAAACCCCACGCCCATGAACAAGAACAAAACATGGGCCCCAAAATCACACTATTTAAACTAAATCTCACTCAGTGGAAAAGTTAAGACTTCTAAATCTTGTTCARTTTAATAAAATGTTGCTTCTAATAAGTGTTACAGAAATATAACATATAAAAATGGTTCCTTTTTCTGTCTTGTAGAAGTGTCGCTCCCTATCAATTAATTTGTAGAAGCTTTCTTATTTTCTTGCTTCCATATAATGATTGTTGATTCAAGGCAATTTTGAGTTGCTCTTCACTAGAGATAGAAAACTTTGGTATCTTCTTTGGATACCACAGTAGCTTTTTCTTTTGACTGCAAAGTGTTGGTCCTTTCTGTATAAAGTTGTCTAGAATCAGTAAATGCAGCAGTTAATTCTGAAGATCACCATGACTGAGTTTTGTTTTAACAACACTGTCCTGTCATAAAACCACAAGCCTGATGTGGGTTGACCCTGGCCTGAAACTAAACATCTGGCAGCTGCTCACTCACTCCCACCCCAACCCCAGTGTGGGACAGGGGAGAGAACCAAAGGAGCAAAACCAAGAGAAACTTGTGGGTTGAGATAAAGACAGTTTAAGTGGGGGAATAAGAAGTTCGAAGAGATGGAGGGGGCAACAAAACAAGTGGTGCAAAGGCAATCACTCACTACCTCCCACCAGCAGACAAATGCCTGGCCAGTCTCCAAGCAACTGCTAATTTAGCAAGACTGCTCCTCAGTTTTATTGCTGAGCGTGATGTTATATGGTATGGAATATCCCTCTGGGCCGTTTGGGTCAGCTGTCCTGGCTGTGTCCCATCCCAGCATCTTGCCCACTCCGGCCTACTTGCTGTGGGGGCAGAGTGAGAAACAGAAGGCCTAGATGCTGTGCAAGCGCTGTTTGGCAATAGCTAAAACATTGGTGTGTTATCAACACAGTTTTAGTTACAAATCTAAAACACAGCATCATATAGGCTGCTATGGAGAAAACCGAACTCTGTCCCAGGCAGACCCAGTACACTGAGCACATAGCTGTAGATTTAACCTGGTCCCCAAATGCCTGTGAAAAATTGATTTGCAGCATGTATAGAAAATTTATCAACTGCAAGAAAGGAAACATGTTTTAATTCCAAAGTACTAGTTAATATCACTTGTGTGCAAATAGCAAGGAGACCCTTCACTAAATATTACAGATCTAAAAATCTTTGTAATATAAAATACTAGACCTGTTACTGATAGAAGGGGAAAATGGGACAACAGATGTGATAACATTGGCCACTGTTAAGAGGATTCCTGTGTCAAAAAGTTAGTTTTGGGACTAATGTTTTCTGCACAAATTAAACGATTATGCAAGTTGATTCATGCTATCTGCTGCTTCCCGGGGCATGCTGACTTAACGTCAGGTAGTCTTAAGAGGAGGTTCTGCAAATTGAAGGGTTTGTAGAGTTGCTATAACCTTTTTGCAAAAGAGTGCTTCTAGTGAAAATTTACACTGCTTCTTAATACAGAAAGTTAGTTATAAATAAAAAAAAATAAACTCTAGTATTTCTAATTTTGAATGCCTATGTTCATATTGGGAAAACATTGGATCAGCCATTTCTGTGTTAACAATAAACAGAGCTTATAAATACGTTATCTTATCACCCTATTTTCCATTGCCACTGTCCCATTCAAACACATGACCAATGATGCTCACTCACTAGGAATCTATTTTTTTTTTACCTTAATTCTGCTGTTTGTGACCTTATAGTTGAGTTATTAAAGACTGTGGAGAATGCTTGCTCTGTGAAGCGGTTACTCCAGAGAACAATAATAAACCTACTATTCTGACTTTCAGTGTGCCTATGAGAACTAGAGAGATTAGTTCTGTTGTTTCCAGATTAAAATTGAGACTGATCAGTTTGGGACCTGAATACAGTCTCGTGTATCCCTGTTGAAGTGTACCTTCATACTTCTATAGTTGAACTAGAACACCTTCAAACTGGACCCTAGGTACCAAAAGTTTCACCCAGAAAATAAGAACACAACTAATAAATACCTCAGGACTTGTTTGGTGTTGGTTTTTTTTTGTTTTTTTTTAATGATTCAGTATTAAACAGGAATGTCTCTACTGTCTTTATTCTTGTTATAAGACCATCATCTGCATTGAATGAGGCAAGCTGCTCCTCGTAAATGGCTTGTAATCATGATGATATAAAGAACTTATATTATAATGGAAAAAATGCACAAGGGAGCCAAATTGAAACTGAATTAGTAACTCTGACGTTTGCAGGGTTGATTCAGCAAACCATGATGTCATTTTAATGTAACTTTTCTATTTTTTGAAAAAAGCAAACACACTTGCAGTGCTGGGTGAAGAGCACAGATGGTCAGGAACAGGACAGAGAAATCTCATGCAGATCAGCTGCAGTCTCGGCTGGGAGGAGGTGCTGTTTGTTGCTGCTACCTTACCAGAGGCTAATTCCAAATAGGTTAATTTAAACTACTAGTGCATAATAGAGAAGGGTGACCTGATAGTGCAACCAGTTGAAAGTAATACCTGAAATCAAACAGCTAAAGCCTGGAATACCACCAGAGTGGTATAGAAACTTGTACATGAATAGATTCCAGTCTGGCTGATCGGTGCAACCCCTGAGGTAGGCCAGTACACTGCTAATGTAAGCTTTGCTCTTCTAATAGTTAAAATATATGCCAGACTCTGTCCTAATTTAGATACTATCTGCAGTGGGTAAGTAGGCTTGTAAGACCAAATTCCAGGGCTGAAGCATGCATCTGATGTGTACTGTAGGCCTAGCTACAAAAGACTACTGCTCAGCTTCACTAGTCAAGAATTATGGATTCACAGTTTCTACCCTTCTACCCCTCACCTTCTCATGTCTGTCCTTCACAAGTGTCCCTGAGAGGATTCCTGAGGCCTGAACTAGTGTAAGACAGAAGTTCATGACCTGTGACTTACCTGCCAGCAAGGCATTGATGCGATGAGCAGCTGCAGCAGCAAAAGTATGGTAATTCTCACGTGGCACCAGGGGGACACGTGAGCAGCCTGTGATCAGTGTTTCAGAGATGGGAAGTGCTGACTGGACTAACAACATGGAGAAAGAGTCCTGTTGGGCAACCTGCTGATTGCATACCATTGCATTAAGGGTAACTGTGCCCTGTCACCAACAGCAGCAGTTGGCTGATCATAGGAAGTAAAAGGCACTGCAGATTATCATCCCCTGGAAATCCAGCCTCTGCTGCAGGATGGTTGCTGTTGCCATACTGCAACACTTTTGGGACCCTGAGGTAATCACAGTGCTTAAACCCAGATGACTCCTGCCATGATTTGGTATATAGCTGGTTGCGTATGCACTTCATGTACTTTTCTTAYGAAAAGAGTCTTTAAAAGAAGTGTGGTACAAAAAAAATTATTCACAAAACGTGGTAGTTTTTGTGTGGATATGGTGTCTCAAAAGGAATTTAAGACTTAGACTTCTATTAAGTTTAAAACTTCTATGAATAGGAACAGGAGAAATGAGAGTGTAAGATCTCATTAAAACAAACAAACCCCACAAACTTCCCCTCCAAGTCTTGCAGCTATATCTGTTTCTGTTTTGTGAGAGGAATTAGACATGGAGGCAGTTTTCTGCTTTCCTCTCTCCTTTCTTGGGGGACAGGTGGGGAAGGAGAAGGATACCAGTTTGAAACGTGCTAATGGCAGACCAACATTTTGAAGTAAACTGTTGTAACTTTATGCTGACTGATTTTAAAAACAGTAAATAGTTCTGTTCTGAAGAGCTGAAGAATTTATTCAGATACCCATTTGCTGAGAAAGTTGGAGATAAAGTCCTGGTTATGCTTTACAGGAAAACCTTTCTGACCTTGTTATGTTTGTAATATTTTGATTGCTGATTGCTATGGAGATGATCTTGACTAGCCAAGTCAACAGCAAGAAAAAAATGCTTGGCTGTACTGTCTTCCTACTTGCTCTTTGAATTCTGTTTGGGGAAAAAATGCTTGACTAAGCAACTGTGATTCATTTATGAAAGAAATTTTTTTTTTCTTCTGTTTAAATAAGTCTGATTTCATAAAAACTGCTTTAAAAATCTGCTGTGTTTTATGTGTGTATAGCCTTACACAATCTCAATAAATTCAGAAGCAGGGGTAATCAGAGAGGGAGTATTGCTGAGATAAATGATACAAGTACAGAAGATCAAAGGCAGGAGAGGGAAGGTTCTGGCAGGCTCATGAACTATGGGGTTAACACTTCTTGTATGCTAACTGTATTGCTGCTGAATCACAAAGGGCTTTGATTTGTTTTTGTTTTAATACAAATAAACTGCTGGGCGTACATATGGAACTGTAGTAATTGCAAGCATCTCCTTTAGGACAGCGTAGATTTTGAGGCAGGTTGCATGTACATGGTTTAATACATCATTTTCTATGAACAGTTTGCCAGCCTTGTATTCACTGCTATTTATATGTACATATTACATATATATATAGTGTGTATGTATAAAAATAGTATTTGCATTAACCCAGGCTTATTAAATTACATTGCAATGCAATTACATTGCAGTAATTTCTTGCTTGAACAATGCAAGTATATTAAACCATATCCATTAAATAAAATACTGTCAAATAATCTTGTGATTCTCAACAGATATCAATCTAGTAATTGTCCACAATGGCACCTTCTAAGTCTGTCATCAATTTCTGTGCAAGTAAATATCTCTTGAGGTCTTCAAGAAACAAGAATGGATCTATTATTAAAAAAAAAAAAGTAATCTTACAGTGAAAATAATGTGTTCTGGAACCCTCTCATACATCCAACCAATTAGTTTTATCACCTAAAACAAAACCTGCCACACTTTCCATGTAACCTCTGCTTTTAGTTCAAAAGATTGTCTTTTTGAGTATATTCCTCTGGGATATATCTTGACAGATACTGTTCTGTTATATTGTTACATTTTGTCCTCTAATGATGTGTGAAACTGCTAAAATTTTCTTACTGGTAAAGAAAAATATCTTTAGTGCTTCATAGTGCATGTGTTAGTTTTGTTTTAGAAAAAAGATTATTTGCACCTATGTTACTATGTTATCTCTAACTATAGCTGTTCTGTAGACAACCTGTATTGAAAAATTCCTTGTTGAAACGTTCTTGATTCTTCTGAGTTGCGCAGTATCTAAGGGAACTAAAGCCCTAATCCATTCAGGTGGAGCTCTGGAGCTGTAAAAACAGTTACCTTAAAGAACTGTCTTTAACACTTGTTATCATTGAACCTAGCCAAAGGAAAGACTTAGCTTATTAAACATGGTCAGAAAATCAATACTTTTWAAAATAGATCATATAGTTTAGTGTTGATATTGAAAGTCTGCTGAGTTGAGAATTTGTGTGTTAATGTTAACAGAGGCATTGCATTGACACTTCAGCAAACACTCTACTGTAAATCTTGATTTTCTGCAACTCGTGTGCAAATAAAAACAGTGGTTTGTTTTACAGGCTTCTGAAAAGTAAAACTCTGATGCAGTTTTCCTCTGGTTGCTATGCTGTAAGCTGTAAATTAATGTTGGTTTTCAATTTTGTGTTGAAGCTTTAGTCAGGATTCAAAAAACATTTAAATATTTCATATAGCAATATGGCTCATAAGGATTAAACACATTTTGAAAATGAAGCAATGAAAATTATATATTGCTTTAATTTAAATGTTCTGCGAACTTTTAAGGTGAGCTGTCACTTTTTGGCTACTTCAGGTACAAAAGCGTCTCAAAATTGGAATGACTTGACATACTCATATGATTRAAAAAATCCATTCTGTAAAATAAAAAAAGAAATATGGTCTTATTGCATAGAACTTACTTCTGGATAGCTAGCAGAATGTGCTTTTTGCAGTTTAAAATAGTATTTCAGGTGAACTGTAAACTGTTGCAAAGAACTTTGCTTTAAAATAAGTACTAGTCAACAAGTTATAATTGAAGTTCTGTCACTGTTGCATAACTACTGTAATCTTATCCCACCTACACATCATGGGTGGAATTGCAGTTAGAGAACACTAAAATTAAAAAATTGAGGAGGGGGAAGAAAGGAGGGATCTTAAAATACTGTGATTAATTTTGTCAAGTTTTAATAATAATTGAATGCTTCACTAATTAAATAACTACTTGTGCTTTGTATGTTTGCATATACACTGAGGGAGATGTTGCTGTTGGTCTCAAGATACAACCTCTTCCAATCAACAGCAACCAGCTATCTCAGGAATTGCAGTCCTATTTAGATATACTCAGTTGAATTAGCTCTCACTCCTTCCACCTATGGAAGTTGTGGGTAATAAGACCAGACTGGAACGTACAGTTAGAACTGCTATTAAAGGTGCTATTTCTGTGGGGGGTGGGAGTAAGAAGTTTGCTGTGATACATACAGTGATTTTCTCCTGAGTTTATCAGCTATTTGTTTTTTTGCAAAATTTGATTCTGTGGTTAAAGCTGTCCTAAAATTTGCAACAAGATTTAAGATGAGAGTCGACGTTTACAAATTTCTGGAAGTGAAATACAGTTGGCACTACTTAAATAAATAAAATACAATTCTGCAGCAGTCACCTTATCTCCAACCCCCAAGTGTCATCAGTGCCAAGAGTAGGAAAAGAAGGTAAATTAAAATTGTCAAATTGGAGTTAAAATCCTGAAGTTGGGTAACAGCAGCACTGGTATAAAGGCAGTTTATAAAATGTGCAACTTTTAAAAATAGAAATGTGCTGTCAAATATTTAGAAGCAGAATCCAGTATGTCTGTTGATTACTTCCTCAAAACTGTAGTAGTACTGTAGAAATCTGTCAGGAAAAACATGAGTGACAGTGTTGCAGAATATAGTGAAAGTGTAGCAATTCATGAAGCTAAAAAAATAATAATGCAATGAACTGTCCAACTTGCCATTTTAAGTGACAATTTTATCTCTCTCAGGCTTTAAATAGTTTTGTTGCAGTTTGTCATTATTGTTCTTTTCTGGTGCTTGTTGGTCTTGTTTTCAATGGGAGTTTTGTCCACAGGATTCTGACAGAGGCTTCTTTTCTTCCTAAAGAAAGAAGAATTGCAAACGTTACTTGTTTTGTCTCTGCTTAGCCTTTTTTTCAGGCTTTTCATGTGTGCAATCAATTTTTTTTTTTTTTAATAAATTCTTGCTGTTGAAGCTTTTTAAAGATGTCTGTCACCCTGTTTTTAGGTAGTATAGATGGAAGAGTGGTGTTTAATTTATAAAATGCCTGTAAGATTTTCCTTGTCTTCTCCACAGAATTATGTGCTAAAGAGATTTAACATATAGGAGGGTGTTATAGTCTGAAAATTTCATTGTCTTTAATCAACGTTCATAAGCTATTCTTCAAATAGTTAAACTTGGGAAAAAAAAAAATCCAGTATTTTATATTGAACATTCTGGTTCAACTGCATTTTATAGGATATTTTCACACAGCAAACTAAGAGATCTGCCCTGATACAGTGGCTGTTTCCCTGCACTCTTATCGATAATGTAAGAAGATTGTTCATGGTATCAGTAATTTTTTTCTCCTTTAATTTTTAGAATCTCTCTACAAGAATTTTTTCTGAGTTATTTTTCAGTTTTGGAAGAGTGACTTTGTAAAGTATTTTTAAAGTGTATTCTTCTCTCAGTAAATATGCTGTCTGTTTTGTGTTGTGTTTGTCTTTTTTTTTTTAAACAGTATTTCAGTCTATCAAGAAAGAAGATAGTGTACTATACCAGTTTTGACCAGCGGAAAAGAGCAAATGCGGCGTTTTTAATAGGTGCATATGCCGTAAGTATTATTTATCACATGGATACTTCTAACTTTCCTTAAGAGACATCTGCTGTGTGTAAAATAGCATCTCAAGGGATAGTCCTTTAGGGAGTTAGGCAGATTGTTTCTCCTCTAAGCTGTCTTTGAAAATTCTGCTGTATGAGTTTTAGGGAAGCCCTGTCTTTTGGCACTTAACTCCATTTACTTTACTACACGGGGATTGGCTTTGACGGATCACGTGCATGTTTCCCATAGCATACCATTTTCTTGAATGTCAAAAATGCAAACCACAATCTTACCTCTAAACTTGGCTGTCTTAGGATTAATTGCTGCTCATGGTGGTAGTGAGATTCATGCTGGGGAGGAGAAAGCGTTTTCTCACAGCCTTTCTTAAAGTTACTAGACCAGAGGCATAGTAATTATTGGATGGATTTCTTTTCTCAGTTAATTTTCATAGCCTACCCAGAATAATGGAAAAATTAAGGTATTTCAGCCTTCTAATATTACAGATAACATGCAGTACACAGGGCCATCTTAGTGACACAAGCCTAATTTATTATGATATCACGTAAGTTTTGATAGTCCCAAGCTGACCCTTGCACAGCCACTTGTCTGTCTTCATAGCAGTATAGCTCAAACTTCAATTTCACCTTCCTGCTCTACTGTCCAGAACTGGAGCGCACTTACAGAATACTCAAGGAGTCTTTGCAATAGCATGTTTTATGCTGATAAAGGATTGAAACTAACAAGCTGCTGGTCCTGAGCTGACATCCACATGGTCAGCTGAGTTCTGGAAGTCTCTGTTAAGTCAGGCTTTATATTGTGTGAAAGCTGGTATATTTCTTTCAGGCCTGAGATCATGCTGAAAGCAAAGCTCAATAAATGCAGATGATAATATTGAAATAATTTAGGTTGCAGATTCTTGTAATTAAGCAAAATGTTTTACTACAAGTATGAGGATAATGTGTAAATGCTCTCGAGAAAGAAGATCTATTTAAATTTAAAGATGGAAAAAAAATTGGGGATAAGTTCAAATTTTAAAAATCTTTGGGTTAGATTTTTAACCCTTGGGAGTAGACCTGATGGAACAACTCTGTGAAAGGAATAGTAAGAACAAATGAGTTAGGATGTTCTAAGTTTGTTAATGTTTTCGACCGTACAAAGCTATATTTAATAATGCTGGAATTAATTTCCAATTCTGTGTTTCATACTCTGTTTAAGGAGCCTCCAAATTTGATAGTATATCTTTATAACCTTTACTGTCCCTTCAGGTCCAAAATCTGTCCGAATTGTAGCATCTTCAGTAATGATTCCCACACTATAGTTTGTAAAGAAACTTCAGTCATTCCATTCAGGCTGCTTTTTGCTTTCTGTTTGCATCATTATATCTCCAGTTCTGTATTTAGAAAGATTCACTTCATGTTTTAAAGCTGGTCTAATTAAGCCTATAGCTAGAGAACATTCCTCTAGCCCATATGTAGATTACAGCATCTAATTGTCTTCACTAGATTGCCCTTGTCTGATCCTGCCTTCACCTTCTGATACATCTTAGGAGCCTTGGAAAGGGTAGGACACTGGCATTTTGAAGGGGATGAGATTATCTTTTTATTCTCCTTGTCCAGTCCTTTATTATATTACTATCTCAACTAAGTAGCTGTTCTCTGTGGATAAGGGGTTAAAAGGCCCTTATCAGTATTAGGTAGACCCAAGGAGAGCACGCTACTGTCCATGAAGAGAACTTCTTGCAAAGCCAGGTTGTAGGAACAGAAAGGTAAGGAGGTACGTAAGGTGCAAGACAGAACTCCAAGCAGAGGACTGATCAGCTAAGTAAGAATATGCAATATTTACAGTATTTAAGACTTAAACATAGGAACAGTCTGGTATATTTGGTAGTCCTTATTTGAAGGAGCTGCTCAGCAACTAAAGCTAGGAATAAGGGCATGCAGTGGTGGGGGATGGCAGCAGAAACACCTCTAAAGAAAGTTGAGAGAGAGAGCACATAGTATGTGTACCATGGCGTGACTGTGTATGTACTCCACAATGGATATCAGGTGGCACATCACACAGAGTTGGTAACTTATGTGTACAATAAGGTAAATAGTGTGCCACAACTGCATGCACGTTTAACCCTTGCCTAGCCTGTTTTAAGCTGCTTACAGCTCTTAATTGCTAGCATATGCAAGTGATCCACATCTGCATTTGATACTGTTATTCTCCTGTCAGACTAGTAGGTGTTTTAAGTATCTTCTGATTATTGAAGATACTGCGTACCAAGAATAATTCTTTACTAATACAATGTTACCAGTACAAAAAAGTATTCATTCTCTTGTTGAAAGCACCTTATAGTCACTTTCCAATTCATCTCAATTTAGTATAACATTGGAAAACAGTTTGCACAAAGGTATCCAATATTTTACATAAGTATGTCATCCCAGAATTATTTCTATAATGTATTCCTATATGTATTCTATAATGTGTATTCCTAAACTTGCAAGTGKTATGGGAGTTCATTCACCTTCTTCTATAATGATTGATACTAATGCCAATAAATTCATAAAATGAATATTTATTTATTCTAAAAAGTTATTTATGATCTACCTAATAATCTGATTTTTGTTTTTTAACTCCAGAAGCTTAGTTTTTATAATCCGGGCATATTCTTTTCACACTCAAGAAATAATATTTGCATTTTTTGAGTGTTTTACGTGTAAATGCTGTGTTCAGTCAGATGCAGTAGGTGTACACTCTTGGGTTACATGATAGGGTGGTTCCTGACCTGAAGGAATCTAATCATATTCTTCAGTAAAACAACTGTGTGTAATTGGCAATTTGATCTATTACAATTTGAATATCCAAATTGTGGCAGAAATATATCATAGAATCATTAAGGTTGGAAAAGACCTCCAAGATCATTGAGTCCAACCGTCAACCCAACACCACCATGCCCACTAAACCATGTCCCTAAGCGCCTCATCTACACGTCTTTTAAATACTTCCAGGGATGGTGACTCC
>JAYKAV010002976.1:541912-590681 GCA_035582835.1 Phoebastria nigripes
TCCACAGCCTTTCCCTCCTCCACTAGGCGGGTCACCTGGTCATAGGAGGAGATCAGGTTGGTCAAGCAGGACCTGCCTTTTATGTAGTCTTTGATTTAAGGTCTTCTAGATTTTATGTCTTTTCTTCGATTATACAAGCTTTTTGAGACCAGAAAGTTTTATAGCTATGAACTCTACCAATGTGTGAAAGTTAATTGAGAAGGCTTGTTTTATTTGTCGTGGTGTTAAAATATTAAGTGTAAAACGAAACATGGAAAACAGTGGATCAGGTTCTAGGAATGGGTTTCCAGTGGTGATTATGCAACTTAGATTGTTCCATTAAACAGCTTCTTAGACATGTTGAACTGAAATACCCTATAGCTATTAAAGTATTTTAGTAAGCGTGTCATAAGTTTAAGCCAAAGTTAAGTCTTAAAATTTTATTGGCAATAGGTTGCCTGTTTGTAAATTGCATCTCAGGAAGATGCATTTGCTAAATTTCAGTTTTTACAATGGACTTTCAATACATTTGGGCTAATCATGTCCAGTTGCTAAATTATTGTCCTTGCTCTTAAGAATTCTGCAAAGATTACTTCTGTCATAAAATTTAGATTAAGAAGAAAAATATATTTAAAGTGTTACAAGAACAGAAGAACATGCAGACTTCTGATCTTACAGAGAAGTTCAGGTTTCCTCCTAAATGGCCAAGACTACAACATAGACTGTTCAGTGATGTCAGAAACAGGGTGCTACTAGGTTTTGCAAAGTCTTACCAGGTGCCACAGAGAATATTTTGAAGCTAGTATTGCTTTGCTTTTCCCTTCATCTGTTTGGAGGCTTATTTTAGTTGTTAGGGTTTTTTATGTAGTCTTCTACAATAGTTAATTGGGGGGGGAGGGAAGTCTTTAAAAATAGTTTTRGAATAGTATTACAAGTACTTTCATGCATACCAAAACTAAAGTAGCCTGGTTTGACTCAATTTGTCCCTAGTAGTTTCAAATTGTCCCTCAATTTGTCTGGGGGGGGAGGGGCGAGAAGGGAGTAGGTTTAACTGAATTATACTGAAGTAGGGGCGAGAAGGGAGTAGGTTTAACTGAATTATACTGAAGTGATTACATGAACTCCCCGCTTGCCATCAAAGAATTCATTCTTGGAGAAATCGTGAAGGAGAATGCATTTTCTCCTGTCTGATAACATATGGATGAACTGGGAGCTGGGTCCCTCTTTCCGTGTTCTTAAGGTAATTGTTATGTTTCTTTTCTGGTTGGAAACCAAGGAACCCCTACCTGGTTGTGTACTCTGCTATCTAGTAAGGTTTGAATTCCCTGGGGGAGAAGAGCAGGAGGAATACTAGTCTGTTTGTACCAGTGACTGCTCTTGTTCTTCTAGAGAAATGGTGCAGGGGGAAGAGAGAACATATATGTATGACATTTGTTCCTCCTGGTAAAACTAGAGCTTTAATTCTACCCTTGTAGCAGACAAGTAGTAGTTATCTCTTGCAATTCTTCAAAGATCAAAACTTGATTAGTGGACCAAAATTTGACTTTTGAGCAGTCCTGGTGAAACATAATGCTTTCATACTGTGATAAACTCTGAAAAGAGATCCAGTGAGCTCTCTTTCCTTTTCCTTGTAGATAGCAGATGGGTTGGTCATATTTCTTTCTCACAATTACTTTAAGTGTGTATTTTGGTAGTAATAGCTTTTATTAGACTTCTGTAATGCCAGTAAGGGGGGAAAAGCTATTGAGTTCTTAAGTTTGTAATTTTATCACAGCAAATGACTGGGTAATAGTGAACTACTATGGCATGTTCAGTCATTTGCTTGCAGGAGTGTTTTTCCCTAATTTAAAAATATAAATTAGACTTCTCAGCCCTACCTGAAGCTTTAAGGGTTTGTTCTCTTTTAATCTAAGCATATCACACTACTGCTCAAATCTGTAATCCCTCCCTTGGAGAGTCAGCAAGTACAAAGGCTTTTCAGTTACTGCAGCATGTACAGCCTCTTTGCTGTTTCAAGCAACACCTTTCTTCAGACTGCTTTAGATTGGCTTCACAGAATTCTTGTGATAACTTAGCAGCTCTAGAGTGGATCTGTTCCATATACTTCTAATTCAAAAATGGCAGGTGCGGGTGGGAACGCAATGAATCCAAATTGTATTTGAAATATTGTGGACTGAGTGTTAAGGTGGACTTGCAAAATACTAACTCCCTTTTTGTTCTGTAAACTTTTTAGGACATACGGTATGAATTGTCTTGGCAGTGTGTATGTGGCCAGTATTGCTACATGTCATGTGCCTGCATATTGTCCCRACTGTGGAGAGCTTTATCTTTCAACCACATAATTATTCAGGAAGTTGAGAACATAAGAATGGAAATGTCAGAGAGGGGAAAAAAAAAAAAAAGAAATTCTTCAATATTTGCTGAATCTGTTTTTTACAGGTAGCAGTGCCACATGATATGAGTTAGAGTAGTGACTGTGGGGAAAGGGAGGAGAACCTTGTCCCTTGTAAAACAACTCTTGTAAGAGAATAGTTACGATCTAGAAAGTGACTTTTTTTTTAAAGGTGTTTACTCACTTTATTTCTTAGATACAGGTTCAATTTATACAAACTATTGACTACAGGCTCTTTGTGTTGTGGTGGTTTTTTGTTTTTTTTTTTTGTTTGTTTTTTTACTTGTATATGTTGCAGAATGAAAGCACTCTGAAGATTCATCATATTAGATTAAAAAATGAAGCTAAGTTTCAGTTGCTGAGTTTTCATTGATAAAGATGAGTCAGAAAATGGTCTCCTGGGTTTTTCTTAATGGATATCACTACTTTTTAAGTACTAAAGACATGTACTGTAGTGTTTCCTTCTCCATTTCATTATCCTTCCTCCTTCAGTTATTGCGTTATTCTTGACATCTGCGATACTTCTGTTTTTTCAGGAGCTCGGTTCAGTGTTTCTTTCCCTCTCCTCCTTCCTTTTGTGTTCTTAATATCTTTTTCCTGTTTCCATCGTGGTGTCTTTATTATGAGCTTTTATGAGCTTTGTAGACAGACAGCTAGCAGTGTTTCGTTCAAAATGTCATGTATACATGTCTTTGAGCAGAGACAGCTTTGAAGTACCATAACTTCTGTGAAATAAAAACTGCAGCATTGGGAAAACATTCATATAGTACAAATTTGCCCCTTCTTCAGATTTCTGACTCCCTACTGTGTAGTATGGAAACTCATCTTTCCCTGAAGTCCTCTGAACTACCCTCTAAGGATATTTTGACTATAAGTAGGAATTTAGGCTTTAAATGTAAGCTAATTGACGTGATTATTGACGTTCATTGACATGAATAAAATCAGTATTTTTCTCTGAAATACACCCCCCACCAAAATCTGTTGCACAGGATGCACTGTTCTTAAATGCAAAACCTTTGTGATTAGGGGGACTATAAAGGAAATAAAAAGGAAACTTCTTTCATAGACTTAAAGAATCTTTTACAAAGACTGTGAAAACAGAATAGCATTGCTATGCTGCAGGGRTTGAAAGCATGAAGTTGGTGCCATTTGTTAGCAATCATTGCTGTAGACAGACTGTTACAGGTTAAAAATAAAAAGAAATGGGCCCCTCCACTTTTTGAATTAAGTAAATACATATATCCATTAAGTAGATCTCTGAATCTGTTTCAATATTAGTAATTACTGGTTTGACCCCAACAACAAAGAATCCAATAACTGAGTTAGAAACAATTGTTCTGATAACACAGAATAAATGGAATGGTTTTTGTATAGAAATTGTGGTCTGTTTTGACGGTGGAAGGTTTCAGGAAACCTTTGCTTTCAGAGGTTAAGGAGTGGGGAATATGGAAGTTCAGGCAAATACAGGGACATTAGTTTTGAGAAACATGTAATTTGGGCACTTGGTAAATGAAACAGCAATATTGACACTGCTGCAGTATTGAGATTTAACATTTGAAGATAAGTGGGGTTTGTTCCTCTTTTTGGGTACTGATTATACCGATCCATGCTATCAGTGTGACTGTGATGAGTGGAGCAGCAACATTGGAGTCTGAGACTGAAATACAGCTCTGTGTCAGGGAATTGATCTTGTGAAGGCAAACCAGTTTGTGTAGAGGGTTTTGGTCCAAAATTAGACTAGTTCAAAGCAATGAAATAGGTGGTAGTTGAAAAACACAGATGATTCTGGACCCTCTTTTCCTTGTGTCATGGCAAAGAGTTTTTCAGACTGTTTTGCTTGAGTCAATTTTTTTGTTTGTTTGTTTTATCCTTATCTTGTCTTTTCTGTCTGCCTTGTCCGTGCTTGAGGAAGAAATGCAAGAAAATCTAGCTACCATGCTGACATCTTACAGAATACTAAGAATACCATTAACTTGAGATATGACTCTAGACATAAAGCAAATTGCAAATATTCTGGGACTGCCCACCACTCATCTATATTCTAATGTGTTTAAGGTCAAAAGTTGAATAAAGCTTTCAGAACAGGAATTAGCCTATGTCTTGGTTAAGAAAATAATTATTAAAATACTTTATATTCAACAGTTAAATGTGCATAGATCTAAAAAGTAGCCATGTAGGCGCTGGGGGGAGTTGGGGGGAAATGGCTAGGAAAATTGTGTGGCTTTGTTTACAAAACATGTTTGTGCACATGAAATATGCCACTCCAAACTGGATGAAATCTTTTTTTTTGTAAATAATGCACTTGCTTAATATGTATTCCAAGTTAAATTTATTTTAGGACCACTTTTACTGTACAAATAGAAATTGAAATGCAACAAGATGTGGTTGTATCCTAATTTCTTACTTAAGTAAGCTGAGCTGATAGTGTTCAGCGATAGCAGAATGAGTGTTGGCTTAGGGTGTTACATTAACTATATGTTGGTCTCACAGTAACAGGTTCAGCTTGTTGAATTGGATATTTTTCTTAATTAGTAGTTTGATATGGACATTAGGAATCAAAAAATATTTGTGTTGGAAAATCTTCCATTGAGCTGTAGTGGAGAAATGTTTCCTTTGTCAGCTGCTGTGATAATATTTTGACTCATCTGAAGTTGGACAGAGAACTCCTAGCATAGATGCCTATTTTTCATCTTAGTATGATGTTGAGTCTGTGTTAAAGTCTCTCAGTTGAAGCAATATTTGGGGTTTGGCTTTTTTTTTTTTTAATTTTTTAATTTTTTTTTTAAGGGGGGAATGACACAAAACAGAAATCCCAGTTTCTGCTGATTTCTGAATCTTTTACTTTGTGTAGGTATGTCTTTTCTGACCTATAACTGTCATAGGAGTTGGTCACAAAGGAGTATAGTATCCATTCTTAAAAGAGTTTAGTGGGCTGGGGGAAGCGTACATGTGGTTAATGACTTTCCAGGCTCAGGGCTTATTTTTTTTTCCTCTCCCCCCACCCCCTTTAGGTAATATACTTGAAGAAAACACCAGAAGAAGCTTACAGAACACTTTTGTCTGGATCTAATCCACCATATCTTCCATTTAGGTATGTGAATATGAGAAATGGGCCTAACTTCTGTGTTTTGGAATTTGCTAAATATAAATTTTTCAGATTGCCTTCCCAGAAAAGGGTTTCATGTCTGATACAGATGTCATATCAAAATGACTGATCTCCAGAAAAAATATTTTTACTTCTGGTGGAATTCCTTGCTCTGTGTTGGAGTAATAAAGCCATTTCAATTGATTTAAGTAACACTCCCAGTCTTGCAAACTGTCAGGTTTAGAAAATAGTTCTTAGCATGTTTGTGATTTAGCAATTAAAATTTTTCTTTATGATGTATCGTGTTTTACTATTTGGAAGTCATTCAAATCTTTTAAATTACCTAGTACCTAACCACCTAGAYTTACATGAATTAAGGGGGTTTTATGCTGTTATATTTTCTCTATTTTGCAGAACAAGTACTGATGTTCCAGTTATTAAATTGCTTTGCCCTTCTGTTTTCAATGAATCTAGATAATTTCTATTGATCTGTCTTTATTCTCTGTACTAAGGTCATATTGAGACTTGAATCTGAGGAGTTTTAGCTATCATGCCTCTCTAAGAAAAGAGAATTCCAGTTTTTTTTCATGGTGTGGGCCATGAAATGCCCTTGTACTTTATGAATGAAAATACCTCACACTCTTCTTGTGCAAACACTGGCAATAAAAGGCAACTGCAAGAAGGTCAATGTCCTCTTTTTTAGGGGAGTCAGTGTTTTACAAGTAGTGTTCACTGTCAGCCGATGCATTTGTAAATGTAGACCTACCATGTCTATATCAAATTCATCTGATTCTACAGCCACTCAGCAAAGGAAGATCAGATTGTCTCTCTTCTCATAGCTTGTACAGGAGCCGGATACAGTATAAACTATTGGGATGGTAGATTTGTACGTGAAGACCAGTTTGACTTTGAAATCTTAAACCATCGAACACATTTTTTAAAAAGGTATCAAATCAGTGATAGCTTTTATTGGCAGAGAGTTTATACATTCACCTGGTCATCAATAGCTCTCCAAAGCCCAAGAATTTTACTGAGCTGTTGATACCCATATTTTTTTCAGCTAATTATAAAAGATACTTGGTACAATGCATAAAAAAATCAGTTATTTTAAACATGTCAGTGTTTTCTAACATCTCCAAATTCTATATAAAATACAGGAGTGATGATTTAAGTTAAACAAATAATAATGTATAGTTTTTCTCCACCTTTTAGATTCTTTGGTTCCTGATCTTCTCCCAGGTTGAAATAATTACATTGGTGCTTTCCATTTACAGAAGGTTCAGCTATTGGAAAATTGCTACAAGAAGTTCTTTGAAGCAAACTCTATTATTCTGAGCACAGAAACGGTGTCAATACATTCTTCTGTCTCCTTATCATTTTGGGGAAGCAACAAGTGAAATATTTCCCTGCAATATTTCCCTTCCTTCTGGGGATTACTATGTAGCATTTTAGTGGAGTCTAAAAAAACCTGATTCTCCCTTTCATATCAAATTCTCAGTGGTTCAACTTTGGCAGGAGTATTTCTTTCATATAAGAGCTTTTAATACTGAGGTGACTTAAATTTTTCAGAATCTTAAGCTTAGTTTATGCAAAATTTGCTTAAAAAGCAAAAGTCTCTTAGTAGTGGAGGATGTATGTTACCTGAGAATAGCTGTATCTTGTTCACCAATTAAAAAAATTTACTGTTTGGAATGATAGCATTTGCTGTGTCTTTAGGTGCCTTTCTCCCCTGCCAAGGTAAAGATTAAAGTGTGTGGAAAAGAGGTTCTGACAAAGTGAAGAACCTTAGTTGTCAGATCCCAAAATTGTAAGACAGAAAACTTGGGAGGAACAGTGTGCTTGCAGAACAGTCTCATACGACCCTATTTGTTCAAACCAAAGGCTACAGACTTCTTCCTTGCAACCAATTCCTTATAATAATAATGATGATGATAATAGTAGTAATAATAATAAAAAATGCTGTTTCTGCTTGACTGGTAGGGAGTAGTGAAAGTAATTGGCTCTGTGATTTATTGTGAGGCTGATAAGAACCACAGTAACAAATTTAATGACACGAAACAATTTAATTTTAAGTGTTAAATAATTATTCAAAGCAAATCCTTGTGAGTTTGAATTCATAAAATTCTGTTCCAAAATAGAATAGTTAGCTACTCTGGGATCAGCAAAGGAGGGGTCAAAAAATACAAGAAACAGCAAGGTTTTCTGAAGATAGCTTTGTATTATATACAAAGAGCATTTCATGTTTCCCAGGGGAGAGAATACTAACTGAAAACATTGAAGAGGGCAATGTCTGGCAAAGGGACTACTCAGTTTTTGCGGTCTGCAGTTTTTGCCATTGTCAAAATGATTACAAAAGTATAATCGCTTCATTCCATTTATCAGCTTCAGGAGAAGAGGGCAATAAATGTATAGAGTAGGCAGTCTTCTGATACATAACTCCTCTGCAGTCTTTGTCTGTGTGTTTCAAGCCCTGGGTTGCTGGGAGATAAATGATTGGCTAAAACTAAAGCTTTTTTGGGAGGTTGTGGTTTTTTTGTGGTGGGTTTTCTGTGGTGTGGTTGGGTTTTGCTATGTGGTGGGGGGTTTTTTGGCTTTTTTGTTGTTGTTTATGCAAAGCTTTGGCTATTTTAGAGGATGGGAGGGAGGCAATCTTCTTGAGCAGAGCCTTGCTGTTTCTAGAAGGAATATAGTGTTATGAGCTTTTGCTAGAAGAATTAAACGTCTTGATTTCTTGAGTGTTCTTTCTTATATGGCATGGGGCTGGAAAGCACTTAAGTTTCTTTTGGAGCTGCTTTGGACTATGTCGGGTCTTGGTGCTGGATTAGAGCCTAAGCAGATTCTGTTACCTGTGGTATAGTTTGTCCTGCTGGGAAAGAAGGCTGTGTAATCTAGCTGTACGGGAGGTGAGATGAAGAGGAGTGAGGAAATAAACTGAAGGATTCTGACAAGATAGAAGGCTGGGTAAGAAATGGGGAGTCTGATAGTTAGGGAGGTGATATTTGGGAGTTGAATTCATAGGAAGAGGCTGGAATAGATACAGAAGGAGCTTAAGAATTACTGGGGCTGAGAGAAGGGCAAGTAGGTCTGATGAGGGCCTGCAGTGGGACAATCTAGATTAGCTGGGAATGGGGAAGAAATAATTTATTCCTCCTTCCTTGGTTTTCCAAGGCCTTTGAGATTATTTTCTTCCCTTGTCCATTCTAAGACATTTGAGACATCTCTGGTGCAAAATATAGGATGATACAGAGGCTCAAGCAAATGAACCTGTGCTGGAAGCAGTAGCACTGCCTTAGGTAGTATATCTGCTTGGCATTGAGCTATACTGTGAAGAAACAAGTTGGTGCTATGAGAAAGTTTGCACACCTTCCACATCTTTAGTGTCTTGAAAAGGACTAAAATGGCTCTTATGTACAATGAAAAACATAACCCGAGTGTCTTACCTCTTCCCTCCTATTCTAAGGTCTAGGAAAGAAATAATTTGAGATATTAATCATTGGTAATCAGTACTTACTGACTTGAATTTATTCTTGGAGCCTGGAACTTAGATATTATATAACTTCTGTAGTATACGTCATCTCCATTTGAATAGTTTCAAGTGCAAGAGTTTATCATGAGCAATCATCAGTTAAGTGTTACAGCTGGACTATTTAACAAGTTTGTTAATTTGATATCTGAAGTGTCTTCTATTTGGGAAAAAAAATAAGACAACGTTCAATAAGTAGAAGCTGCGGGATTGTCAGATTCTTTATGGAGTACTGAGGTATGTTTACATGAAGTGATCACTGGGAAGCTGATCTACTTTCATCTAGCTCGGTGACCTCAAAAAGCCTTAATCGGCTTAGATCTTCAGCTGGTATTTCATTTAAAGACAGCTTCAGCAAATACTGTTCAGGGGTGGAAGGAAATGGGAATACCTCTCTTACAAGATACATGGAAATTTTTTGATTTTGTTTTTATAATAGAAAAACTAAAGACAAAGCAGGAGGATAAGGCACTACTGTCTTTGAGGCACTTTCATCTTATTTTTAGCTGATTCACTGTCACTTGGTGACGTTCTAGTCTCTTGAAGATCTTGTACTGTACCTTCTCACTTCCATTTAAAAAAAAAAAAAGGTGCTAACACCATTTTAAATCATCATAAATACCAGTTTCCTATTGTGAAACTTAAGTTTTAGATTTTTACCTCAAACTACTCTGTATAGACTTTAATATAAAGTGAAAAAACCAAATATATTTTAGTATTATTGTGTTCAGTCTCTGGATATGACACGAATTTGAGCTAGATTTTAGTTTATAGCTTTTGGGTTTTGTTTCTTTATTGGCAAGTGCTGGGGAAACAAGCTATTTTGTTATTGACAGTTTTTAGAGGTTTGGTGAAAGGGAAAGCGTTATGCAGTATTGAGGTCAGCTACAATAACTGTGAAATCAGATGTGGGATTTGCCGCTCTGTAATGCTGGCTCAGATTCATACTACATCTGTATCTCATAGAAATATTCACATTTTTCTCATTTTGAAAGCAGATACAATACTATCAGGTAATTGTTGGTAAAACACTGTTTGAAAATCAAGGTGGTTATGCATTTGGCCATAAAAGACTGGAAGAATACTGTAATGAAACATGATCAGCAACAGAAATCAGAGCACCCACACTGTAAAAGTGTGCAGGAGATGTCTGTATGTGCTCTGTTCTATTATTCTGATATGAAATTAGGTCTTCCTTTCTCTTCTATGCTTTTTTAAACACAGACTTCTGAGTTGAACAAAAAGGTATAACATTTGAAATCTAAATAGCTTGGTTTCCACCAGTAAAAACACCTAAATGTTTTCGTATATGCATAAGTAGTCCTGGTAAGTTAAAAATGATTACTGTCTTAAATGTAAGCACATGAATTAGTTTTCTATAGGATAGGATGCTGACTGTGTACAGTAAACAAAGGAGAAGAATAAGTTTAAATAGGAAGAATGTCTGGAATTAATTTTAATTTCATTTAAAATTATATGTTTCTTCAAGGTTAGTAAAGGTATTTTTTCTTTATAGTGCTCTTCCTCATAACTGTTAGTGCTTGCATTTGGTTTTACTGTGGTACAAAGTGTGGCCCATTCAGAATCTATTGCATTTTATGCAAGCTAAAATTAGTATTATTAATTATTGCTCTAAAACTTTGAAATATATCTGTCACTGGTAGAAAGAAAATGCATGCTGGTGGATCTAGCACTATATAATTGACTTCTCAAGTCAATGTGGTATGAAAACAGCTGTATTTCTAACAGGATTTTTGTAAAGGTTAGTACTAGTTCTGACAGTATCCAATATTTTTATCCATAGTCTGGAAATTTGTATATCAGTAGGAAGGAAGATGGGTTGACACAGAGAACAGTGAAATTGAACTAGCTGTTCTGCATTAGTTTTTAATTATTTAGTTTTCTCCAGTAAATGCATTAATTCAGGAGGACTCAGAAAATAAGATCAAATTTGTTTTTTAAATATTTACAAAGCTTCTTAATGATTTGACATGACTTCTGACTGATTTCTGTGGGCTAGAAAAAGAACTTGATAACTCAGCCTCGGCCTGGAGGAAGTCCTCTAGGTGACTGGCGGGGGGGGGGGGGGGGGGGGGGAGATACGTTTTGGTTTTGCTTTTAACAAAGAAAGAATCAAGATAATTAGTGACTTAAAATACCTTAGACAACCTCTAAACAAAAGATATTTTACTCGAGTAATTTATTTAAAACATGCARAAATCAGGTCACGATAAGCTCTTAATCTTTGCCTTTTGAGTATTTCAAGGCCTTTCTAGACATGTAGTTGGCAGTAAGATTGGCATTAAGCATCTGTCCTCTCTAATACGTCTGCAAAATGCTCTTTGACTAAACTCTAAAGGAATACTAACACTTCTCTGGAATAATATGAAATCATCTATTTGATAGGAAGATTGAGTATAAAAAAATGTCACTTCATAAGTACACTGCGACTTTGCTTCATAAATAAACTAGTTTTTTATATTGTTTTAATATTTAAACACTCTGTAAAGTGCATTTTGTTGCTTGCTGTGTGTTCTGAAACTGGTAACTTGGGTTTCACCTCCTAATACTGAGTCCACAAGCACTTGCCTCACCTGTACATCAGATATCTCTCTACTATATCAATGGATCCAGCATGCAGAGTCCTCATGGATTATACATAAAACTTCTGCCAGATGTATTTCTTTGTTCTTACACGTAAAATTTAATACCTGTAGATAGCTTAGCTTAAAATTCTGGAGCATAAAGCAGTAAAGCTTCAGAAAGGCGTTTGCATATGGAATTGATTCTAATCGGGCAGTTGTACTTTTGGAAACTAGAAAAGAAAATATATATATATTCCTGGATTTACCCTGAAAAGGATTGGGAGTGCTAAAATAAAAATGGCTGTGGCTTTAAGGAAAAAAAGTGCATAGATTTTGTTCCATTTTCTTGTTTTCCAAATTACGATAGAAGGAACTTTCATTATTTGCTTGTGTTTTCTTACCAGAAGATACTTGAGGGGCAGAGGGAGAGAGAGAGAGATTATGGCAAGGTCTGATATAATACGCTGCCATGGTTCATCAAACATCATGCTTTCCCTTGAAGCATTAGGTAATATTAAGCCACCACTTCCAGGTGTTATTTCACTACCATGCTGTACTGTCATTTGTATCTAGTGTTTGTTTATGGTTTCATTACATTATCGCATTCTGCCACAAAAGATAGATGGGGTGTGAGTTTTTCAGATGTTAACTCAGTGTGTTGCATTTCTTTAAAAAAACATTAGAATACTGYTATTCTTTGAGTTTCTGGGAATGTGGGATTAGGTTTAAACACCTTTTCATTTGTTCATTCCAAAACTTTGCCTATTTGGAATTTCCTGGCTTTCAGTCTTTCTATTATTTCACTGTGTGTGGATGGCAAGTGTCAGCAGAGCTGTTTTCTCCAGTCAGAGTACACCTACTTTCATGGTTAGGTGCACAGCAACAGAAATGAGACGTTTGAGGCACAGATGATGTAGGCAATAGATGTTAGCTGCCAGCATCCATGTGCACTCCACTGGTAATAGCTGTCTGTCGGAACTGTAGCTAAGAATACTGTACACCTGGAATTGTGATAGGCTTATCTTGTACATCTAGGTCAAGTTCAATGTCCTTCCTCCCACTTTCCTCTCCCTTCTGTCTCTCACTGTCATAGTGCTGCTTATAAATGGATTATGTGGCTTTTTTCCCCAGTATTGTTTTTATGTACTGCAGTATCAGATGCCTTATCAGTTGAAGAAGTAGTTATATACATATAGATAAAATAAAAATTATATTCTTGTTATAGCAAAATAACATGTAATATAGAACATTTCTACTACAATCATATTTTCCATTCATGTTTCTCTGAATACTTAATTTTGTGGTTTGCATTGTTTTAGGTTTTGTTGTTTCTGTCAGCCCCTTCAGAAAGCTATTACAGCTTTTAAAGATTTTCTGCTATGTATGTGTTCCCATTAGGGCCTTAAGATTTTTTTGCTCGGTAGACCTTTTTGTTTGCTAAAATGCTTTTGTGCTAAAATGATCTGTTATCCAACTTTCCCTGTCAAAAATGTATTGTCTGTAAAGTTTATATTTTAAAGCTTTGGTATGTTCTGCATATCTAATGTAATGAAAATATGGCTTTTCATTTTGAAAAACAACTTTTTTGGGTTTGGATATTGAAGGTTTATTCACACTTTAAAGTTCCCATTCTAAAACATTGTGGCTAAGTATTTTTTAATAATCTAATAACTTGAAAGCTTTTCTAGAGTAGCCTGCCTGTAATATGACACTACCAAAATTGTAGCTTTTAATTTTCTTAAATACATTTTCTATGAACACTGCTTGCTCAAAACTGCTATACTTACTCTGCTCTTAAAGAATGGGTGAGAATATTCTACTCTTAAAGTACTTAGGATTGAAGGAGTGTATCAATGTAACAAATTTCATACTACTTCTAGCAAGTAGACTATCAAAAAAGGAAACTTTTCAATGAAAGGTTGAAATTTTGAATCAATTGTAGATTAAATATGAATCTGGCTGAAACCTAAAATTTTACTATTCTGATAAATTGCAGCTCTTAGCATTCTGGATAAGATAGCTTAGAGTAAAACTATAAAAGATTTCTTTAATGAGTGATTAGGAAATAATCTGCCCAGGCAGAATTTTGTTAAAATGTAAACTGGTCTGAAGCAGACTTAGAAAAGTTCTTTTTCTTTTTTCCACAATACATTTGTTGCTGTTATTTTTTGGTGGTGTTACTTATTTTTATGTTGGTGTCTCTTACTACTTGAATATGTTTTGCTTTGGAGTGTCCTGTCATCTTTTAAAGAGAAATTATTTTCATAGTGGTAGAACTGAGGTTAAGTAATTTTAAATTTAATTATATCTGGATAATTTTTAATCACATCTGTAATAAGGCATCAAAATGAGAGCCTGTAAATGAAATCCAAACTAGTAGTCTATTTGCCTTTCCTTGCTAGACAGTGTAACTCAAGACTTGAATAATGGTTAAAGCAAGTTTTGCTTTATTTGCTACTGTCCTTACACAATTGAGAGAGGATGCAAAGCTTCCTGTTCCAGGACAGCATAAATAATTTGGTAAAGGACATGTAGTTAGATGATGTAAAATACACACTTAAAATAATTTGCAGTATCTAATTGCATTTACACTGAGCTACATCTTTGGTAGGGGAGTGCTTTAGCATGAACGAGCTTCTAAAAAGATGTCGTCTTTGAACTTAAATTCAGATTTCTCAGAGGGGATTGAAAAACTTGAATATACTCTGTTGTGTGCTGCCTTTCCCCAAGTTCTTAAAATAATTCTGTGTATATTAAATTCATTTTTATTAAATCTATAGGGATGCTTCCTTTGGGAACTGCACGTACAATCTTACGATCTTGGACTGTTTACAGGGAATAAATAAGGTAATAACACTTTCCCTTAGCAAAACAGATTTAAATTGACTTTTAAAAGGTGAAGGAAAATACTGTTAAAATACATTAGAAAATCTGGTTTCAAAGCAAAATGTGTGTGAATGAGTAGTATGCTGTCATGAAGCCTAAGTTACTGAGGACTGTGTTTGAGTAGTGACAATGGAAAAAGGTTACACTTTTATCTGGCTGACCTGGCCTTTGACAGCTTTCTGAACTTCACCTTATGAATCAGAATGTACAAACGCACCAGGCCTGGCTGGGGGCAGTTCTTAACAGTGCAAGACAGTGCACTAGATCTGCTAACAGATCATTTATAACCATTGGTAAAAGGGAATAACGTAGGTTGATAAAGTCAAATGAGACAGACACCTAGGTATACTGTGATTTAATCTGAGCAGTTTTTGCACGTACTTGGCCCCAACTGTGCCCCAAAACACTTGGTTCCATGTTTGACACTAATCTTTTCAGAATTGTTTAAAAAGAATTAAAATTAATGTATCTTACTGGTGTTTTGATGTGTCACTTTCAACAGTCCTGGTCCTGGGGAATGTTAAGGTCCAATATTGCTTTTTTTTAAAATGTTATGTCACATCTTAATTGGCAACCTTGTGTTATAGCATATAGTTCATATATAAGCAAAGATTAAATTTTGTTCATCATTTCCCAGTGATCTTGATGAAGAGAGCAGGCTATATGAACAGTTCTGTACAGATACTTTATAGACTATTTGTAATTCTTAAAAGTATGGCAAAACAAGTGTTTCTTAAAAATTGAAAAAAGAGAGCTCAAGCTTAATATTTTTAGTTCTGTGGAGGTGGGAAAGGAGCTGTCAGTTAGCAGCAAGACTCTAATTTGTGTGGCATTCTACGGATCCTGAAGCTCTGTGAAGCAGTCAGTGCAGTCACTGTAATTTATCTGCAACAAACATGTCAAAAGGACTTTGAGAATCAGTTTTTCCTCCTTTGTTCCCATAAAATTTATTATTGAATTTTTGTCCAGTTCAACCTACAGAGGTAAAAATACTTTGAGCAGAAACCGTATGCCTTAATCTAAAGTAAAATCTTAGTCTACCTGGGTAAATCTGGTGTTTGCGTGCACATATATCATATACATGTAATTCAGGGGGCCTACAAATTCTGGAGTACAGCCAGCCAACCATGCTTAAATGAAGTATATTTTTTCAAAATCAGCTGTTTCAAACCTCTTGGTATCTTAGGTTTTATGACAGGTCCAATCATTGAGCCTCTGTTGTCTATAACAAAGCTATTTTTGTTTTGTCTTAAAGGTGGTCTATATGTAGCAAATAATGGCAGACTGATAATTATTGTTTTATTGTTTTTTAAATCATAGATCTGGTGTGTTTTTTTATCACACCTTAATCCCAGAATGATGTGTAATACCTATATTTCTCAGAATGCAGTAGATTCAGTATAAATATATGCTGCAGAACTGTCTTCCACCTATTCCTTGGAAGAAATTTGGGCTATGAATTCCTTATTCATAGAATTGTTTTTAATATGGTATTATACACAAATCTTTAGTACAAAATTGGCATATTTAATAACAGTACAGTAATCAAATACAAAACTTGACTTCTTTCAATCCTATAATAAACATGGTCTAATGTAGTCTAGTAAACTTCATTCTATTAGTGGAATATGTATTAAAAACAAATAATAAAATACAGGTTATACACAGTACTGTATTCTATATGTGCCATTTTGCCTGGGTGTTATGGTGATAAAATCAGAGTATCATACTAAGTATAGAAAATCAATAAACTCTTAATGTTCTATATTTTGTTATGTCCAACTGCATGAAAACGTATTCAGCATAGAAATCATTGAATAAGTGTATGACGAAAAGGGAATTGCTTTTTAATTTGTCATCTACCTTACAGAAAAAAACATATGTAGTGGGCTGGGGAGAATCAGTTTTGATTTAAGTGATATACAACAACCTTATGTCCCATTGTAATGTCTTTGAAGGGGAAATAATGAGCCTGACATGCTTTAGTGACATTGTTGGAGTTTTTGTTGTCTGTGTTGTTAATCTGTGCAAAATGTAATGTTGTCTTAACACAGAGGCTTCAGTAAGCCAAAAGCGCAAATATTTACTGATTTAGTTTTGATTCTCAGGAACAGCATTATAAAATGAGATTATATATCATTTCAGAATAAACTGACACCTTATTGCCTTTTAGGCCTTGCAGCATGGATTTTTTGACTTTAAGACATTTGATGTGGATGAATATGAACACTATGAGGTTTGTACATTTAATAATGAGTTGAATGTGTTTGGTTTACCTAAAAAAAGTTAGAATATACAGTGTCACACAACTTAAAACTACTGGAAACACATTTTAATTCAAGTAAAACCCAGTGTTCATATGTAAGGTACGTACATCCAAACCTGTATGCGAAAAACATGCAGGATGAATATCCTTGCAATTTCAGTGCATTACATAAGTCTACTGTTTTCTTATAGCCTTTCTGGCTTCTGGGACCTCTTTCATGCTTTCCCAACCTTCCCCCAGGATACGATCCAAGGTCTCTCAGCTGACCCACACAGAATCTGTGTTTTCTTTCAGCAGTTGTTGAGCTGCTTCTTGAGATGCTGTTAGTCCCAAATATATAATAAATTTTTATAGCCACATAGATTAAGCACATTTTGAGCTTTTTTAGTAAGGATGCATTATATGGGGATTCCAGTAATGAAAATACATCCAAAATATGTCCTTAATGAAGTCCCAGAAAGCTGACAGATGTCATTCATTGTTCTGCCAGCCTTCTTGCAACTTAAGAATAGATACTCTGCATGACTCTAGATGCTTCTAGGACTTTGTTCTGTAGCATACACACCTTTATCTGCTGGTAGTAGACAGTTATCTCAAGCTATATTGCTGCAGAGAACCTTTAAAATATGCCCATGCTGAACCTGTGAACTGGGCTGTGTACAGAGGAWATCGCAGGCATAGAAGGTGTGTATACATCTGGTCCAGAAGAGTTGCATGATCTTTGTCTACCATTTCCCACACTCAAAGGAAGGGAAAGGATTTTTCCTGAAGTCAGTGACAACCATGTAGTTGTACTGGACCTTGTCTTTGGAACTCCTGAATTTCCTGCAGTTGCATTGGTTAAGGAGAAAAATACATAAACTAGAGGTGTACTAAATATTTGAATACATATTAAACTCTCTTTTTAGAGTTGTGTTACTTTATTGTAGCCAGTGTTCTTCCCTGCAGCCCCTCTATTGCAATTTTCAGAAAACTTGGAAATCATGAGAATAAATTTGCTTAGTCTGAAAATGTCCATTTTAAAATTTATTATCTTAAGTTGAATATTTCTAATATCAAACAAGTTTTAGGGATAATTGCTTTCCTTAAATCTCTGTAATATTTGATAAATAACTACTTTGTTTTACAAGCAAGAACATATGGGTGACTCGATACATATCTGAAATACAGCTATAGGAAATGCTTCATAAATGTTCAAGAAAGAGAGTGAAGTCAGGAGAGGAATAAACAGTGGAAAAACTGAATTTACAGCACAAATCTATACAGTAGATGTTGGCTGCAATAGGCACACTATAACATATAGCTATTCACAAAACTTAAAAGCATTTGTAGAAGGATTTCTGTATATTGTAATGTTCCATAATGATTAGATTGAGAAATTGGTATAGCCTTTGCTGAATTACCGAAATAAAATGAACAGTAACTAAACTTTAAAGTATGAAATTGCTGCTTTTTTGCTTACTCTATGTACAAAAGGAAAATGTTTGTTCTAAAAACAAATGATGGTTGGGAATTCTTCAGAATCTGTGTATATGTAAGCATTAATCTGCCTGAAAAAAGTATTGAAATAATTGACTAAAGCTATGCCAGTATCTTGTTTAATGCTTAACATTATTTTAGTTTGTGAAAAGTATGTACGTGTGAATGATGTTTAAAGTATGCTGCCTGCTGTCTGAGTTTATGAAGCAAGAACTTGGAATCATCTTTAGTTTTTTGTCCATTTTTTGGTATGTCATCTATTATTTTACGCATTGTGGTCAATGTTGTATGTTTAGATATGTCCTGTGCTATATTTCCAAAACTTTAAATGTTCCAAGTTTTTGCTATGTTAGGTCTTCAAATGTGTAGTTATGTGGAGAAAAGTTGCATAAGACTTAAAGGGAGCAGGCTAAAGGAAATTCTGTTTCACGTTTATAGTTCTTTCATCTTACTACATTATCGAGGCAGCTAATTCCCCTTTTGTTGGACTAGATGTAAAATACTCAAGTTCTCTTTTTTTTAATAATGTTGTTTGCATGTGTACACACACATATATATATAGTATATATGTATAGTAGTATATGTACAGTATACTACGTATATGTAGTTGTGATTCCTTAAAATTTAAATTATTCACAATAACCCATGTAACTATAAAGAACTACTTAATTCACAAATAAAACTGGTAATACAAATATAAAAATACTTCTAACTTATTGAACAGGACTGCCTCCTTAAAGGGGGTAGAGGTTCTACAATGTTGACATTGCAGTCTGTGATACAAATCGGGGGGGTGAGGGGTCCTGACTTGGCAGTAAGATCGGTTCACTAGTCCTTACGCAACCTCGTTAACTTACAGGAGTTTTCATTGTGTGAGGACATTTGGAGCAATCCTAATGGGCTTAGCTAAGCAAACAGTTGGTGAATTGATTACAATAATGTCCATTATCAGAATCTTTCACTCATTAGGATGTTCTGATTTGCTGAGAGCTAAAAACACAAGCTTAATAATGCAGTTGAACTGAGTGCCATGTCCTTAAAAGTCATGCTGAGAATAACTGTATTGCCAAATGAGGAATGACCACTCTTCAATTAAAAAAAAAAGGCGGCAGTTTTGAACTTTAGTTACGTATTTCCAAAGAAGCTTCCAGTTTTGGCACTGACAGAATTTGCAGAGCCTTTTTGAAGTTTTCATAAAAGTGAGCAAGAAATGCAAAATGTCACAGTTTGAAAGTTTTTTAAATTTATTTATTTAGTCTTTTTATTTGATTTATACTTTCCTTCTATGATTACTGGCCTATCAGAGCTTATGCCAATATGTAAATTTCAGTTTCTACAGGGAAAGGATAATTGRTTTTGAAGGCTAATTGGGTTTTCATTTGTTTTCTGTGGATTGGGTTTTTTAGCCAGTGCCTTACAGGGAAGCATTTTTCTATATTATTTGATTAAAACGTACAAGAATGTTGGTTTTGTCAGTAGTGTTGTAAGTAGGTGTCTTAAAACACTGAACCCTCTAAGGGAGAAATTACTTAGATATAGGATCTTTCTGCTTTTATTGGAAAACCTCAGCAAAATTTTTTGCATTTCATTTTATTAAGAGATTTCTGAGAAGCAGCTTATGGTTAGTTTGTCCTGTGTAGGTAACCTAGCTAATTACATTTGAAGTATTTTGTTTTAATGCAGCAAGAACATAGTGAAAAGTAAAATAAAATCTTGAGCAATTTTTTTAACGTCATATGTACAGATATAAAATGCTTTTCTCTTTCTCTTCTGAAATTTTTTATAGCGAGTGGAAAATGGTGACTTCAACTGGATTGTTCCAGGAAAATTTTTGGCATTTAGTGGACCACACCCAAAAAGCAAACTTGAAAATGGTATGGTGTATATTTTAATGCTATTATATGATCTTATTTTTTCCAGCATGTTAAACAGTCACAGCAAATGAACAGAAGATACTAGAGGTTTATAGATTAATTTTTATCTTCAGAAATAATTATACAGTGAACATTTTATATATGATCATAGAACTTAATTCCAAAGGTTTTGGAATTCTTCTTTGCTAGAAGAATTCTAATTCTTCTAACAGTCAGTGACTTTCATTCAGTGACAAAGTGCCTGAGAAATTCAGGTCCCTTACATTTCTTCTGGAACCTGACACCTGATACGATAAGAATGCAGAATTAAAGGCGAGTTGCATGAACCAAAGAAGACTATATTAAGTGTTTTGTAACAAAGGCCAGGAAAGACTTTAAAAAGAAGCTTGCCTTTACTACTGAAGATTCTTGGGATAATGGGAAGAACCTTTGTGATTCTAATGGAATAAAGAAGAGAAACTTGACCGACAGAGGGAAAGTAGAGATTTGGTCCAGCTAAAAGGAAAATCAGTCATTTAAAAACTACAATCAGTTTTTGCTGAATTTCACCTTATTTCACTTTGTTTATGTGAGCATGTTTTCTGAATATCTACCTTTTTTTTTTTTTTTTTCTTTCTTCTTTTGCCCTCCACTTCTGCTCTCTCATGTTTCCTTTATGACTGGAATGCTGCTAATTGCATAATGTCCACTGAACATCGAGGGAGAAAATACTTAGGTCGGTTTGGGTTTCTTCCCCAATCACTGTTACAGTCCCTTCTTGCAGAATTTTTTCAAATTACTTAAATTGTTCCATGGAATTTGGAAAACCTGTGTTTTATTTTTAACATGTATATAACTGAAAATTACTAAATTAACACTAATGCTTAAAATCCAGTTATGAGGCTAAAAATAAGCCTCACCTAGGTGAGCGTTAGTACACATCGCAAAGCTACATTTTTCTCATTATGTTGTGACTCTAATTGCATTTACTAGTGCATATATGACTTTTGGAAATGACCCATGTTTTGTGAGGAAGCTTTTGGACTTTATTTGAACAGGAATAAAAATTCTGGAGATAAACCAGTGAATCTGGTCAATGACAGACCTTCTGATTTCTGTAGTAGCTATGTTGTTCCTGTGTTTTGTTTGTAAGACTTAATTGTTAATGGGAAAGAATAAACTACATTTTACATATACATCCTATAGACATGTGTGCATGTGCACACACTCCCTCACACCCTTGTTGACAGAGAACATCTATTTGGTGAAAGTGTCCTAAACAGTTGTGGTGTGGTTGGTCTTTGACCTCCCTCCCCACCCCCATCTTCATCTAGAGGATCCTTTTGTGTCTCAACTGAATCAAGGCACTAAAGGTTTTTTATTTCACAGTGGAGCAAGAATATTTCTGGTACTACAGTTTATCCTTTGACTGTTCCTCTTGTGCATAGTATAGATCACCGATCTATTTTCCTCATAAACACAGTATTTCCTCTTAAAGCATGTTCTTGTTCTTTGATCTGCAGCTTGACTATAGATAAACAGCTGTTCTGAAATGCTGAATTCATATATGTGCCTAGCTTTATGTATAGTACCCTACTTGTAGAGAGGAATGGGCTAAACAGGAGACAGTACAGTCTTTCACATATACTGTGCTTTAATTTTTTTTTTTTCTGATCCTTTTTTTAATTATAGTGGTCTTCATGACCATTTTGTGGACAATTTTTATCACTTAACATGTTTATTCTGAATAAAATATTAAAGCATTTTCAGTATTAGCATGTTTATCATTCAAAAAAGGTTTGGGGGGCAATTTTGATTAGTAGGACTTTGAACTTTATCTATGACATCAAATGATTGTTGCTTTATTTTTTTTTATAGGTTATCCTCTTCATGCACCTGAAGCCTACTTTCCCTATTTCAAGAAACATAATGTCACATCAATCATAAGACTAAACAAAAAAATTTATGAGGCAAAACGCTTTACTGATGCTGGTTTTGAGCATTATGATCTGTTCTTCATAGATGGAAGCACACCAAGCGACAGTATAGTTCAGAGGTTCCTGAACATCTGTGAAAATGCTGACGGTGCTATTGCTGTACATTGTAAAGGTATATGCACTTATTTATTTCTCAGATTGAAGTTCAAAATAAGTATAAATCCATAGAGTTTATTCCAGAAATAAAGCATTTAAGAAATAACACTTTCTGGTTGTGAAAGTAATATCGCTTTATGATACTTGACTAAATATATGACAAATATTTGTTATTTTCATGWGCATATTAAGTTCTTCAATCCTACACGACTACTTACAGTAACTGATAATCTGTTGTGCATCGTTCTGTTTTTTCTTAATATCACTTGAAGGCATGAGTTTTAGTTGATGGAGATTTCTCTTTTGCATTATGCTTTCACAGCATTATGATAATTGGCTAGGAAATGCAAAAGACTGAAAGGTTTTCTTTGTGCTTTTGGACTGTTCTACGTTTTTCTGTGGAGCATGACTTCCACATTTCAAGTTAATGTGAGTTATTGTGATGCCAGCATTTCAAACCAGCCTATTTCAGCAAATCAGCCAGAAAATACACAAAACATGCTTAGTCAAGAACGATTAACAAAGGCTTTGAAGGGTTCAGCTTGATTTATGTTTAGAGTTGTGTAAGGACATTGTGGAGATGAGTGTCTCGCTGATCTGAAACAAGAACAGTGCTATTCATTCATAATTTTTCCATGAAAAATAAACATGCATATCAAAGATAAGTAAGGTTATTTGCTAACAAGTTGTTACTGTGGCTAGAACGCAGAAATTCTGGCATTAATAAGCTGGACATCTGCTAATTGACTAAATGAGAGTATAAATTATTGATTAGGAGTAGATTGTTATTCTCCAGGCTTAGTTGCTAAAGGAATACAATATACTTTTCTAGTGACTTAGATATGCACTTGCTAAACTTAAGTATTTTTGGTCTTTCGTCTGACCATTTAATAAGCAAACCAACAATCTCACTCTTTTTAGGTTTTTCACACCCTTCTATAAATAAGCCTATACAAAGTTAAATCAAGAGTTAACTCAGAGTTGATGTATTGTCTGTAATTTTCTTGTACTCTTATTGCAGAAGTATTCCAGGCACGGCTTCCACACTAGAAATTGTTTGTCCCAGAAGTTACAGAATGCTTTAATGCAAAGGGTTGCTATGGAAAGTTTGTACATTAGCAGGAACTTAAAGAAAAGAACTGAAGTCTTAGTTATATATGCAGTTGGTAGAGGTTACCTGCAATTTTCAGAGACCATTTTCTTATTCAGATATATGTTTAGTATAGTACAGCTCTTGGTTATCTATTTGCATGCTGCATTCCTTTTCCATTATTAAAAAAAAAAAAAAAAAAAAAATCCAAGCCCAAAACTCTCTCTCTAACAATACTTTCCCTTTTTAAATGATTCTTCAGAGCTAGTCTTCCAGTATACAGTTATGGAATCTCACTATATGTGAACTTTTACCTTCATCCTTTTACCTCAATCATCTTACCTTTCCAAAAATCACAGCAAGATTTAGTTATTGGTTAAATGTAAAGAGCTTGTAGTTGTGTGTAGAATTGTAAGTAAGGATGTCTGGCTGCTTAGAGAGTTTCCATTTAGGTAGTTATTGGTGCATAAACAATAGCTGGCCACCATGAGACTATAAATTGCAAATACAATATTTGCGGGAAAATAAGGTTTAAATGGGGAGACACTTTACTAGTAGATAAGACACAGGGCTAGAAAGAGATTAATTCTCACTCTATAGTTAGAGATTTGTCTGGTAGTAAAAGCTAATTTTTCTGTGTCTCTATTCTCCCCTTAAATCCAGGATTAGTTTGTGATTTGGGGGGCAATGGGTTAAATTATTTTAAACTATTGGTATGTAAAATTATATGCTGGTCAACATTCATTGCTGTTTATACAGATAGCAGTGAATAGTTTCATAGGTTGGTTTCACAACAAAACTGATTCAAAAAGAAAAAGCCACTGGCTGAGAAGACACATGGTGCTATCTGTTGTGTTGTATTTGCATGTATTTGAACCTTGATTTGTAAAGTATGTGTGTTGGCCTCTCAAAGGTACTTCGATTTTGTTTTTTGCTGGTTTTATAAATATGAAGTTTGTATCCAGCTTGGTCATGGCTTTTTTAAAAATATCAGCCTTTTTAAAAAAAAAAAAAAGTTTAAAGTAGAATTGTACAAGTGCCAAGAGTGATCACTGCTGCGTGCGTTCTTAAACACTGTTAACTTTTTATAAGTATGATATATTTGTTCTTATATCTACAGCATTGAAATCCAATTATGTGATAAAGGGGATACTGAATCAGAAATTCTTTCTTCAAATATTAAGGTGGTGAATAACATTGCAAAGAAGTCTTCTCATATCCCACACTTTAATTGATAACTATGAAATGCTCATGACTTCGTATGTGAATGTTGATATTTGTGTTTCTGTAGCTGGCCTGGGGAGAACAGGAACACTGATTGCCTGTTACATAATGAAACACTACAAGTTCACACATGCTGAAGCCATTGCTTGGATAAGAATATGTCGACCAGGCTCTATTATAGGACCCCAGCAACACTTCTTGGAAGAGTATGTATACCTTCCTTGCTACTAAGAATCAACTGCTTCTCTACATCCTTATCTATCTTGCACTATTTATAGGATCTACTTTCTGTCTACTGACATCGTATATTACTGCCTGTTGCAATATATTTAAGGTTAGTTAATTTGGGATTGAAATCAAACTTACTCAGTAGCAATCATCTTCTCTGGAGTGCTATGCATTTTGTCACCTTAAGGGGCAGAGGGTCTCAAGACTCTGCATGTTTGTGTTCTGGGGGATTTAGGAGTTAGACAAAAGTTTAGGAGTTAGAAGTGATGTCCAAATGTGGACAAAAGATTAAATCAACAATAAGGATTTATTAAAATATTAACATAGAAAGGATAGACTTTATATACTTTATATATAGCCTATGATGACACTTAAAATGAGTCTTACGATAGTATAATTGATATGGTTTTTTCTTTCTTGTAACTAAAGATTAAATAAATACGTGGTGGACAGCTTGTGATCTCTGTCAGATTCCTGGCATAATGTATGAAGCGTTTCTGATTTGGAGCTAATAGTCGTCAGCAAAACAAATGTATGGTTTTAATACAGCCCCTTCTCAAAATTGACTGTATACTTTGGGTTGAGAACATTTCTTGTACAGATAATTTGAATGGGTGATTCAAGGTTTGATCCTGATTGGAAATGAAGGACCAAACTGCACTGGGTTCAGTGATGTAGACATTACGTTTAATTTTRTAGTGTTTTGTAGTGGTTTCTACATTGTGCATATACTATTATAGTGGTTATGCTGATATTTTTTAGTTGATACTATGATAATATTTAGTTGGAGGCATTTTCACTGTTATGAGAAAAAACGTTTTGAGAAAATCCACCACAAATTTGTCTCTTTTTGGAAAAAAGAGAATGCAACAACTCTGCTAGATACTGTGTAAATACAGTAAAACATGCACTGACCTTGCATCTTAAAATCCATAGGATATCAGAGAGAAAGAAGGAGTATTACTGTAATTCATAAGAGAAATTGAGCATGAATGAGGATTCCTATTTATTTTCCAGTGCAACTGAATGGGCACTCCTTTATTTAAGAGGTGGCCCACTATTATTCAAAGTACTGTGAATCACAAAGTTTCACAAACCACAAGTGCTCGCTGAAGGCAGATTAAACTTCTCCACACTGTGCTGATGCTTGGATGATGCACTCTTAAAAATAACTTCCACAATAGAGCAAAATTAATAGGGAAAGATAGTAGGTAGTGTGATTAGTAAGTGCTGTTTACTTGAAAGACAGGAAAAACAGGGCCCATGTCTTTTCTGCAGTATAAATACTTGGTTTGATTTTATACATAGGCAAAGATCCTTCAGATTTTTTCATTCATACTTACATTATTCATAGCTAAGAGCTGTAGTATTGTTCAGTAAGATTTTTCTATTGTCCTGATGGCAATAGATACTGTTTTGACAATCGGACAAAATTCAAGCAATGTCACCAGTAGTGTCAAAATGGGATTGAGAAAGAAGGAGCTAACATCAGTTGCATCATTCTGACATAAAATATCTTGCCCTCAGGGCTGCAAAGTTGCATCTGACAAAAAGGTAAAATCTTGCAACTTTAATCTCCCAACCTTCATAGATGTCAAAGCTTCATCTTTCAGGCTCTTTGAGGTTTATTAAGGGAGGTTTGAGTAGTTTTTTTTGTAGAGACCCTCCTACCCAAGTATGTATCAAATCAGTTTGTTACTGTGAACGCAATTAATCTTGAAAGATTTCAAAGGTGTTTAAATTCAAGCATGTTTTCTAGGCTACTTCTGTTAGGTGGAATAAGTGGTGCTCCCCTCTACCCCCACCCCCCACCTTCTCCCTTCTCGATGTTTTCTTGGGACGTAGTGAAATTTTTCTGGAAGTGCTTACCTTTCCCATTTATTGTTGAGCAAGTTTAGGCAGTTGGCTCAGACTACTTGGCTCTTAAGCTTTACTGTAATATTTTGTTTTCAAACCAAGAAAAGTTTCCAGTGAAAGTATATTCTGATTTAATTCCTCATTCTTTTTTTTCTCTGTTCAGTATAGGAATTTAATTTTGTTACAATAATATGTAATAGGATCTCAGTTCTTGGATGGAACTAGCACGACAGGTACTTACCTAGCAAACTTTCTTATCAAGGAATAATGCAGTCTCATCAACAAAAGCCTGCTTAGCTCATGCACATTGTAGCAGTTAAATTATTATTTTTTTACCACCTGTCTGAAGGATATAATCTTTCATTTTCTGAAAATTGATACTAGAGTCCTGTTCAACTTTACATGACTATGACCACTTCCACTGTGCAGGTCAGCTGTAGTTTTACTGCACAATATCTGTATACAAAAAACTCATGCTTATGAGAAGTTGGAAAGTGCTGTATCGTCATTTATTCTACACATTATGTATATAAAAGCATTATTTTATATGAATTTTTAAGTTGTGTTTTAAAAGCCTTTAAAATACCATTGCAAATTCCTGTTTAGTTAATCTCTTTTCCCAGTAGGATTTTGTAAAATGAATTTTTAGTACCTGTAATATTTCTGTGATGGATACAGACTTGTTTGGTGATTCTTGGGGGGGGGGGGGGGGGGGTTTGTTGTTGTTTTTAACCATTGAATTTTTTTTTTTTTTTTTGTGATAGACATTCAAATTTTTTTTCCAGATGAAGATGAACAGAAGATTCAAATGTTGGCAATCTGTAAGAGTAGCATGTTTTCATATTGGGTTTTTTTTAATGTGTATGCAAATTTGTTGAGATGAATTGATTTGTTTTTGTATCCTAAAGGAAGCAAGCAATGTTATGGCTGGAGGGAGATCTCATCCAATCAAAGCAGAAACAACGAGTAGTTGATGGAAATATTAACAGAGTTCTTTGTGGCTTGAATGACATTACAATCGGTGAGAGCTTGAATAAAGTACAAGACTTGGATCAATACAGGGAGGTAAGAGTTCATAGGAAAAATTTCAAAGAAGCAGAGATGGAGCTGATCTTTTAATAACTAGCTATAGATAATTTTTAGATTTTTTTTTTTTTAGGCTTGTATTAGTACTAAAATGCTTTTTCACAGCTAAACTTTTTTTTTTAAAAGGTCATAATTAGAACAAATCTCTACTTTTTCAAAAAAAAAAAGAAAAAGCTTAGGTTATAATTAAAACTGTTATAGGACATTTTGCAAACTTCAAAAGGTTTGCATTATTTCAAGTCATTCTTTCAGGGTTTTCAGTTGTTTATTGGAGTACAGAGGGGAAAAAAATAATCAGTTTTCCTCCTGGAAATCTATTTATTCCAAGTTTCTAGCTAATAATGCATGAGTGTATAGATGTCCATCTCTTTATCACAGTGTTATGCATTACTGATGTGATGTGTACATTTAGGGTAAGGACCTTACAATTATTTATTGGAAGCATAGGCATGAAGTGTGAACTAAACTGAACATACTTCTGCTTCTGGGCTAGTAAAAATCTTAAACTGTAGTCTCCTACAGTATCTGTGAGAAGCAGTTTAGAGGAACTATACATTTGATTAATCCTGTCTTAGCTCTGTAATAACTAAAGAGTTTTTTACGTYGCTGACGGAATCCTTTACTTGATGTAAAAGACCAGGGATGTAGTGGGCACCTTATTCAGATAGTTATTAGTATGAATTAAAATAATCATCTATCATGTGATCTATCATAATCTGGAAAAGCACCTTCAATGCATTTCTGTAAAGGTCCTATTTCTCTTTTGGAAGTTCAATTTGTGGCTTGGAATATGTAAAGTTAAATATCTATATTACTAACTGGAGAATATAACACTGTGTAGAGATGATCTTGTATGCCTAATGAAAACAGCTGGCACATAACCTTATGGGTAAAAGTAATGTTTTTGAATCTGAGCTACTGCTACAACTTTACTGCTTCCAGTATTCAAGGCAACTTACTTGCAGGTAACTCAACTACCTGTACACTGTATAGCAGTTTATGTACAGATTCACAGTATAAATTCACAGTGCTGCTTTTTTCCACTGTAACCCTCTCTGTAATATGTATACTTCAGTTTTTTACAGATGTCATATTAAAGCTGTTTAACATTCAGTTTTCAAAACATGTAACTTATCTCTTTATCTCTTTGAATATTTGGTTATATTTCAAGACCTCATTATACTAGGCTCTCTAGAAGCTCAAAACAAAGTAATATTCCCAGTCCCAAAAATGCATGAGGTCTAAGAATCAGAGGACAGAACAGCTACACGTAATAACTGTTGGGCAGGTAAAGACAGTGAAACAAAATTTATCAGCATTGAGGCTGAATGATAGGTAACAATGGCTTAGCATATAATCATCAATGAAGTCTAGCTAAAATATTTACATTTTCCTATAATTAATGCAACACTTGGACCATTACATCATTTGATTAACTTCTATTGTATTACTACTTCTGTCAATCTTTCATCTTGGTTAATGGCAGAGACTGTTGTTCTGTTTTATGCAGAGCAGTGAGGTCACTTAGGCACAATGGGAACTGCAGTAATACAAATAAATATGTGATCTGAGGTCAAATGAAGCATAATTGGTACATGTTTTTTTCATTTGGCAATTTGAAAAAAAATAATCGCAGTTCTCTTCTTGCTTTGTGTAACTTTCATATTTCTCTGCTACTTAAGGTACTGCCTCTACTTAATACTTGGGTCTTAGAAAAGTCTATTTTGAGATCAGCCAGAAATTATAAATAGGCATTTAAACAGTGTTGGTATACACTTTTAATATTTCTTAGAGTTTATAATATTTTCTAAAGCTAGAAGAAGTAGGATAAAACTCTGAAATCTGTTCATCCTATATTCTTTATTAAGTTCTCATAGGGAAATTTTTTTCAAAACTGTATTTTTCTAGAGGTTATGAGAACTTGTTATTTTTTTAAAAAAATCTAGTAATTTAGGAAAGTTGATTTTTAGCTCCTCTTGCAGGACACACAACTTTATCTAAATTTCTTCCTCATCTTCTGTATAATCACAAAATTGTGTGTTACTGCTTCCCTTCCACATTGATGGTAACTTTAAAAATAGTTATGGAGGAAGGAGTTGGAGTTTTAAGTTTTATAAAAACAGACTTCTTCGAAGTAAATAAATACTGGTGTTAGACTCAAGCATCCTGAACTGACTTTGAGGTCAGATTCTGCACAAAGCCTCTGTGAATGTGCGTTTGTACAGTGACACATTTAATTTACTGGAACTATGCAAAGACAGAATAGTGCCCCATGTATGCAGAAGACTGTAGATTAGCCTTTTAAATTATAATCTTTGTGAAGGAGATGTTCAATACTTTGAAACTACACTACTCCTAAGGATTTGATATATTTCCTTGCTTTGCATACTTTTGTGTTTCCCAGAATGATTTTGAAGACAAAGCAGGTGTGGAAACTCAGAGTGGCATGACACAAGGAGATAAGCTTAATGCCTTAAAAAGTCGGAGACGGCCATGTTCTGCTACAACCGGAGCTCTGAGGTAATTCATTAATTCTGAAGTAATTTGCGATTTTAAATTCAGTCTATGCTATCAGATCTTTATGGCAAGTACATGGCCTTGTTTAAGGAAGTGGTATTAGTTGTACCACTTTCTGTGGTGGAAATTTCTCTAGGTATATATCTGTTGCAGATTTGGTTCATTAATTTCTTCTCTCCCGCTGCCCCCATCTCCCTGTTCAGGATACCTACTTATTATGTAGCAGTAAAAGACAAAGTAAAGAAGTATTTCAAAACCTTCAAATTTATATCTATCTAGGATTTTAAAACTTATGTCTCAAAGAAAATATTCTTCAATGAACTTAGTTACCTTTCTATAATTATTTTTCTGTACTCCTTATAAATTTTGAATTTTTCAGAACCAGTAAGAGTGTGAAGTTTGAAAATAAACCTGACATATTTTAATTTACAGTTAAACAGAGAGATAATGATTGTCAATAATTCTTAACTCTTGTTAGTCTTGTACTTTAAAGCGAGTATGAGACATGCAAGTATGCTTTCGGGGAGGGGAGAGGCTTTTTATCCTTTGATAAAGATTGCTGCTTTGGTTTCTTTAGGCTGCAAGACATGAAACTGCACACCAGGTCAATATCACAACCTTTCAGGTATTAACTTCAAAATTATAGTTCTAAACGTATACCACTCAGGTCTTAAATTTTCAGTGTTTTGAATTATACTTATCACATCAATTGATTAGCAATTTCAGACTTCTGAGAAGTGGCAGGTAACAAACTTTTCTAAACACCTGCAAATGGGGCGGGGGGGGGGGGCAGGCGGGGATAAATCTAATGAACAGAGGGGTACAGCTGTACTTCAGGGATACCTTGAATTCATCTTAATAAATAATTAGTACATACAAGTAATTTTCTCAGTCACATTTCTAATATCTATGCTGTTATGCAATGAAGGATGACTAGTTAACTCATAACTACTTTATCTTTGTAAAATTAAATACTTGTCTCAAAAGCCTAAATTGGCTGCATATTGCCTGCATATCACAATTTTTGTCCTGTGTATTTTAGCAGATGAACTAGAGGTATTGCTTAGCGGATACAATCAGTACCTTTTTTTTAGAAGATGTAACAGATAAATATTGAGTTTTAGTACCTTTTCATATTTTAATACAGGGTCCTCACCGTACACTTTTTACTATGTGCTTTGTTCAGAACTGTCTGTGGAGCCAGTAAAGCCGATAGTTTCTTCTCATTTTCTAAATGTTTATTTCATTTATGACCTGTACTAATCTCAAATCAGTACTGACAGTGCGCCCCCAAAAGAAAATAAAACGTGGAGTGAAAATTGACTTAATTTTAAGAGTTATAGGAATGGCAGAATTGAGTCTTTTGTTTTTGTAACCATTGCATCCTTTACCCCATTGCATCTAAAATACAACATGTAAGACAAAATATGTCATTATAAAGCATTAATATTGAAAAGAACACATATCTTCATTTTTGTGACAACCTGAATTTTTGAGATGGATTATTCCAGAAGTCTGACCTTGGAGATGTCTGTTTACCCTTTCTTGGTGTGGAATTAAAGCTATTTCTGCTCAATGCCATTCCTTCTGTGTTTATAGCTTGTACCCAAGGTCTTTCATCCTTTAAGAGCTCATCATGATAATATCCCCTGGTCTAAGGATGGAGAGAATTTCATACTACTGCGAGGCTATTCGTTTATTAGTTTTTAATAAACTAATATGGACAGCTGTAATGCTAACACTTTTGAGTAGTCCAATGTACCATACTTACGGCTCATTATCAAAATATGAAGAATTTGGTCATTAAGAGTCCCACCCTAGAAAGAGCTGTATGTTCTGTGCAACTTTGTAAACATCTTCTTGCTGTCATTTGGAAACAATGATACTCTTCTCATGAAAATTAGTGTTGGGTTTTTTCTACTTGTACTTGCTTTATAAGCACAAAAAGTATTCTTTCGCAAACTTGTAATATTTAAAATTTATAATCAAATTTACAATAAGTTTGATGCAGAATGGACACTTCACAAATTATCAAGGTGAAAAGTAGCCTATAACTGTATAGTATGGTACAGCAGGGGAAAAACTTGGTAGTGGCATATTTGAAAGGTTTTGTGAGAAGATATTTGGAAACAGGCAAACTGTTGAGTTTTTGCTGTTGAGTTCTCAGGACTCAGACTTGAGAATTCCCACTTTTAAAAATACCAGTCTATGTATTGAAAGACTGTATGTGTTTCTGAGATGTATATTTCAATTAGAAAAATCTTGCTTCTCACTAAAACTCTGCATTCCTTTTAGACTGAATACTTCAGGTAGCACAGAAGGATCCACGTTTCCTGTGAAGGCCTCCAAAGTGATGGCAGTTAATTCACCATCTGCAGAAAGAATAAGCAGAATTCCCATGTCCTCAGGCTCTAACCTTAAAAGGTTTTTTTCTTATTCTCATTTTGGTACAAATACTTACTGTATACAACAATGGTTTTCAGCACATACGCAGTCTATGAAGCACTTGCTGTTCTTGGGTGTAAGAAGGCTTAAATATACTTACAAAGTGATTTGCTGTTCCAGTAGCCGAACTTTAGTT
This sequence comes from Phoebastria nigripes, assembly GCA_035582835.1. Lineage (NCBI taxonomy): Eukaryota > Metazoa > Chordata > Aves > Procellariiformes > Diomedeidae > Phoebastria > Phoebastria nigripes. The sequence continues at coordinate 574,637 of JAYKAV010002976.1, forward strand.
GCCTGCAGATTTAAAAAACAAACAAAACCCAAAACGTATACTACTGGTATGAGAGTTTTAGTGGGATTATATCAAGTCAGAAACAGTATTACATTGCTCAGGTTTTGTTTTTGTTTTTTTTTTTTTACTCATCTGAGTTTATATAAGTTTTGCAAGTATTCCCACAAGTCTATATACTATTAATCTCAGAAGAATACTGAGTGGTAATTAATATGATTTTTATGAACCCTTGATTTATTTAATTCCATTATTACTATTGTACTAAGTAATTATGGATGTTAAATGAAATTTAGAATGATTGATGCATTTTTAATAACTTCTGGGCACAAATATTTACTTGAAGAAAATAACTAATTTAAAGAGATATTTCAGGAAACCCTATTTTTATTCTCAAATTTTATCATATTACTACTTGGTTACTTGAAGACTTGTATCACGTTACCGATTTCAAGAAACAGAAGAGGAGTTCTTAAACTGTTACATGTACACAAAGTACTTCAGTGTAGATCAGCCACTGCCTAAACCTTTTAACACAATCTCCTGCATGTGCATATGGTTTCACAGAGGTGAAAGCTGGCTGTGGTAGTGCTTGAATAAACAAAGTTTGGGAACTCCTGAGAAAGAATTCTGGTTTTCATTATTTGAGAGCTAGAAGATGAACCTGTGTGCAGACACAAATTATTTCAGAATGGTCTGTGTTATTCACCTAATGTCTTCTGAATTGTCTGTTATTTTTTTGTATGTATCTGTACATACCTTGTATGTATTTTTTTTTCCCCCACATGTGTTTTCCATTCAGCGTTTCCATAAACTCCAGACTAGCCAGTTCTCTAGGGAACCTGTATGCTGCTTCAGATGATGATGAGAGCAAAATGACATCATTGTCCTCTAGGACAGGTTTTTCTGTAAGTCAAATCTCCAGCCACTTGAATGGCAGCTTGCAGCTGCCTCACAGAAATAACCATGAACTGAACAACAACTTATACAACAGAAACAGCAGTAGTGGCAACAACCTGAGCAGCCAAACCAGTTTTCACAGCACCGTGACAGATGAGTATGCATCAACCTTCCTTTATGGGCCTTACAACTCCTCCAGCACGATACCAGAGTCAATCAATTCCTGTAAGTTCATAGTTACAACAGCACTTTCAGGCATCTGACTGATGCTTATCTTCCATGCTTCTGTGAGCAAAGCTGTCGCAAAAAAATCTTAACCCAGCATAATTCTCTGACTTCCTTTAATGTTTCTGAACAGCACCTTTGTCTGTTACCTTTTTAAGTAATTATCATTTCAGCTGCTTTTTTTCCATCTCTTTCAAGCACCTAGATCATGGAGGGTTCATGAAAATAAATCACGCCTGAACTTAAAATAACACCTTTTCTGATATCTTTTTTTATGGACCTTCTTACCCTTTAGATTTTTTTATTTCAAATTATCCATAACATAGTTTATAAGTTTATTATGTATCTTAATCTTCATGCAGTAACAGATTTAAAGAAGCCTTTGTATGTATCATACTTAATGGAAGGTACAACATTCTTGAAGACAGGGCTCATTTGAAAGATGAGTCCACTTGACTTGAAACCTAGTCCTTTTCTAACACCAAATGTGAAAAGTATTTTAGAGCAAGATATTTCTGATGGTCTCACCATTTTAGCTTTCATTCCTCCACAACTTTGCTGCCTTGGGCTTATTTTGTGCCCTTTTTCTGTGTGAAAGAGTCTATATGTATAAAAAGGATGCACAGATAAATTAATGCAACTTGAAAGTGATTCTATATAAAATGCAGAGAATAGAGACTAGAAAAACTTCAGTTATGAAATCAGGAATAACTTCAGCTATTTTAGGGAAAAAAACATATTTACTACTATAAAAACAATTTAAATTATCTGGTTTCCAAGGAGTTGATATCCTACTAATTATAAAAATTAGTGCAGTCTTTTTAATAGAATATATTGCCTACAATTAATTGAATCTGTCAGCCTCTGTTTAGTAGTACTGACACTTCAGATTTTTATTTTTTTAGCTGCTGGAAATAAAATTACCTTCGTATAAAATTAACTTCAGAATATTACACCTTTCTTTTCTGCTTCCTTGCCACTGATAAATTGTTTCAGTATAAAGAAAGTTTTAGTGTTATACCTGCTACTGTTTTTGAGTGTGGTGAGTCCCCTGTCTTAAAACAGCTAATACATACATTGCATGTAACTAGGATGTCAGCTGAAAAGATCATTCATGGGTTGATGTTCTCTTTTTTCCTGAAGAAGTAGGGGATCTACCCTCTCGTTAACAGCTAGTATGTGGCACCACTTACAGTTCAGAAGCCACGTGTTTATACCTTGGGAGTATGAATTGCACTTTCTGAGGATAGATGACAGTAGGAAATAAATTCTCATTGCTCCATTGTGGAATTAAATTGCATATGTGACTGAAACCTAACTAGTATACAAAGTACATTGAAAATGAAGTTAGTTGAGGGAACTTGATTCCGTATTCTCATAAATTCAATGGATACTTCCACTGGAAAAGGAGTAGAGTTACTGTGCTAGGATGTGCTTGACCTAAAGCAACTCCTTAAAATACTTGATGCTTTCGGACTCCTTGTTCGAAAGTACATTTAGCTTCTTAGCCACTACAGCTTATCTGGAAATAAAATATTCCATGATCTTAGGATCACTGAGTGTTCTGCATTGAGTTTAAATCTGAGTTTAAACTTTACTTTAAACATCAGCAGTAACTTACTTGCAAGGAAATTCTTGACTATTACCATGTCCTTTCAGTTTTTGAAGTTATTTTACCTCTTTAATTTGTCTGTGTTTTTACCTGCTACATGGGATTGAGGTAAACTATATATAATTGAGATTTTTCTCAAATTGGATATAGAAACCATCCGTTTTCTTATGGTGAAACCAGTTCTAGAACAAGAGACCTGTTTCAGTTTAAGTAACTGGTTTGGTTTAATTTCTCCAGGCGTAGAGATGAGAAGAGAGGTGAAAAGCTGTATAGCAAGCTGAGGATGTTTGATTTGAGACACATCCATGAGTCTTTCATTTGTTTATTAATTCTGATGGTTCTGGAAAGTCAGCCTTTTTAGGTGTTGCCAGTCTTTTATCCAATATGCTTACAGAAGTTCAGTCCTCAGGAGGACTGACAGAGGCTCCAGTTGAATATACTGGAACCAAAGTCAATACACCAGCAACGGTAGAGAGCAGTCACTCATCTGAATAACTAAGTGGTAGAGTATCTGATTTTTTGGTTTTTTTGTTTTTTTTTTTTTTTTTATTTCTCACCTTCAATATTGTCTCATATTTAATGTATTTGAACAATAATTCTTTGGAAGGTCAACCCATTCCCATTCTTTTCTATTGTACCTTCTGTAACAGATATGCTGCCAGCAGCAATTCTCAGAGTTTTCTTCCATATTCTAATTACAGCTGCATATTATGCATGAATATGTAAACCTACATGCAAAGAAACACCTTATAACTGTAATGTGACTCAGTCATGAAAATAAGCTGACATTGTTCACAATAGGACGAAAGTCACAAGACTACCAAATGATAATGTAAACCATTACAGAAACAATCAGCACATTTCCTCAAACATATTAAAAGGTTGAATGAAAATATAATATCCTAAGAACTGTCATCTCCTTTGGAAAGGTAGTTGCCATACCTTTATGCTACAAATAATTTTTAACAATGAAAGYGAAGTTAGTAGGCTTGTTCCATAAGCATAGGCTAAGAAATTAAGTAATGGTTGACACTTTGTTTCTTATTTATGTCTAGATATTTACAGAATTCTAGGTTGGCACTATGTTTCTATTTAATCTCATAAACCYTCAAGGTTCAACATAATGGAATTGATACAAAAATTCCCCAAATGCATGTGGGAAGAGGGGCTGGGTTTACATGTAACTGTCTCTTCTACTATTGTAGCACAAGTTTCCTTCTTGGATAAGGGTGACTAAAATACTTAAGAAAAAGGAGGAAAGCAAAGAATGTTGATTACTGCTTAATTTAAGGAAGAGGAAAAGAGCAGTTCATGAACAGGTGAACAGCTATCTTGACATCAGAGAAGGACTATAGCTATATGCATCTTGGTAAAGAGGGAAATGAATTGTTGTTCCCTTGCAATAAAACTATTACGTGACTTAAAACAGTGATTTAAATTAAATACTTTAGGCATAGTATAAAGTTTTAGGTTGAATGGGAAACACTTTTGCAGAAAAAGTAACTTTCTAGAATGCACATTTCTCCTGTTTTAAGAATATCTTTAATCTTCCTACCTATCTTAATGACTTAGTAATGCATGGAAGGATGCAAGGGTGTAACCTTTGAAGAATTCTTGGCTTTATATCATTTGCTGATTAGGAGTAGAGGTTATACACAGTCAAATATAGCAAGATCTTTAAATGAGATGCTGTATCCAGTCTTCTCTGGAAGAGTGAGGTGAGAGAAAAAGGATTTTATGTATTGTGATGTGAGAAGCAACATTTCTTAGGAAGAATCATGCCATGCAAAGTCTATGTAGCAAAATACAAGTTTCTGACTTACCTGTAAAGTAGTCTTATTTCAATATAATAATGGTTAAACTGCTTTCCTACTTGGAAGATGTTTTTCAAACATGTCCTGAATGTTGCATGTCCTTCTTAATATACCATGTGGCCCTGTGCATCTATCACAATCACAGTGGAGTGCACTAAATTGTTACCCATTTTATGCACAATTAACTGAGTTGAGTGCAGTTACTGTGATGTCACAGTATTTAAGACAAGAGCAGATTATTTGATCATTTAATCTCTGAATGCTTTCTGTCTGGTAGTGAGCCTTTGACTTACTGGCTAATACAGATCCATCTTGATGGTGGTTTATTTTGAAGACAATATAATTTTTCTTGATAATTGGTCCCACTGGTTGAATACAGTCATGCTTAAAACCATTTCACTTTTAGTCTGAAGCTTGCTGTATCTCTTTATTATGTCACTGTCATAGTCCTTTATTACCTTATTTTCTTGTCATGAAGATATTTCATGCTAGTCATCTCAACTTGATTGTCTTTTGATAAGCTAAGCTGGCTCAAAGGTCCTTTTGGAAAGTGTTCAAATCCTTTACAGTTTTTGAAAATCCTTCTTCAAGAAGTAGATGCAACACTCCAACATTCATCTTTCTGGTCCAGAAAGCTGCTACTCGGTGCTGTCCTGTTTATAAACCCATAGCTTGTGTTAGCTTCTTTAACTGTAATGCATTGGGAGTTCATGGGGAGAAGAAAAAAGAGGTTTTGCCATCCAAGATACTGACTTGTATTTTAGTCCAATGTCCTGCATTCCCTGATTTTTTTTTTTTATGTGGAACTCTGCATTTGGCTCTATAAAAGCATGATCCTTTTTTATTTTTCCTCCTGTCTTCTTAATGGGACCAATTAACCAACCAAGGAAGATTGTTTTGTCTTACCACTGCAACCACTGACATCCAGCTATCTTGCTTTCGGTGATACTCATCAGTGGTCGTAAGCTCATGAGCAAAATACGGAGTAGCATCAAGCCTTAATACCAGTTCTGACAGAATTCTGTTTAATGATTTCCACTTCACTGCTTTAGATGCTGAAATTACTTGGAAGTCTTGTCATCCAGATCTTAGTCTTGTTGCAATAACTGTTTGTATTTCATTGCACTTTTTTCTAATTGGAGCACATCAGATAATGTGGGAAGTCTATTACATATACTGGTGGTTATGTTTATTCATTTAACTTATCTCATCAAAGAACTCTTGAATGATATGAATTATATTCCTCCTCTTTTTATTAGCAGAATCTCACTTACCTGAGTTAAATATCAAGCTAACCACCTGTAATTGTATAGGCACTCTATTTTAGAAAATCACCTTATTGCTCTTATTTCTCTTTCTRAATTTGTTAACTATCAACACAAGTAGTGCAGGAGCATTTTAAGATGGTTAGGAGAGTAAATTTTCAGTTCTAATTAATGTTCTTAATCTCATTAGTGAGGAAATTGGGAACTTCATTTTTAAGCAATGCACATACATAATTTTTTTTTCCCCAGTATGGAAGAGAAAGTTATTCAATACTCTTTTTTTTTTTTCTGTTTTKTAATGAAACATTAAAAAAACATTTATTAATACTATTGTTCCACATTCCATTTAAAACAAACAAAAAGTAACCATGACTATGACTTCCTGTTGTTGTCAGCCATATATTTTTCCCTAATGGTTTTTGTCCTTCACCAGTGTAAGCTTATAATCCACTTCCTTTTTATCGTGTTTATGCTGTTGTATGCTGATGAACTAGATGAAAAGCTTGATTTTCATAGAATAGACAACTTACCATTCTAGCCAAATAGAACAAATACTTTATGTGCAAATTTTACAAATTGGATGTTTTGATTAAACAGAATCTCTCACAATTATAATTTGCAGAAATAATCTTATCGAGTTTAATCACATTTAAGGTACCACAATAAGATTTTTACTTTGTTCTTACAATAGTTATAAATCCAAATATCACTCTTCAAAATGTATTTTTATTGAAGAGTATGTAACTGGGTAGTCTTAAGATGAGTCACTTTTTGCTTCTATAGCTGTCATGGAAACTGGCAAGATGGAAAATTTTCAAAAAAATTGAGAAGTGTAGCAGTATTTCAAAATTCATATACATGATCTTTATACTTGTAGAATAGTTTTTCTTAATAAGACCTTACCATTAATGAATATAGGACAGCCTTTGCAAAAAGAGAGACAAACACTAGTGCATCTTACTGATCTGTAAATTTAGCAGACTCAAAGGATCACTTCAAGTGCATATGCGTTTTCTATAATATATCCTGATTTATTTTAATGGATCTTGTGTATTCATGGTAATTCTTGCCTGCTGCAACGCTCCTGTTGCAACAATGTTTTGGGAGAGTTGATGTACAATTCAAAAAACTTAAATTACTTTTTGCAATTATCTGGAAAAAGTGCACGTTCAAGTCCTAACAGATAGCTAAATCCTATAGGGTTGTTAACTCGCAGCTGACTTGGTCCTGAAGTTGAATGCATGTGAATACGGTTCTAGTGCCTAGATGGTTCTGTGCCTTATTTTCTCTTCCAGGAGGCTTTCTGTGCCTCCTATTGAAGAAGAAAAATGATAGTAATCTAAGCAGTTGCTTCAGCATGAACTTCATTAGATATCATTAACTGTAGTGAAGCTAACTAATTCCTAGTTCTTTGTTTAAATGTCTGATACTTGGGTATAAAATGCCAAGCTTGACACTGCATGGGACCACTGTAGGAGTACACATTGAGAATTCTACTCAATTAACTGATTTTATACTCTCATCATTGCAATTCAGCAGTCAATTTTCTTTGGTTTTTTCCTTCTATTTTTACCTCTATTTTAAATAAGATTTTGTTAAATACCAGCATATGACTTGTAAAGGTGGATTGGGGCTTTTTGTTTTTAATAAAGCTTTCAGTATCACAGGCCATACTTTGAGTCACTGTGAATAGGAGGTAGGAATGTAAATTTTAAAATAGAAAACTCCTCAAAAGATTTAAAAAAAAAAAAAAAAAAAAAAAAAAAAAAAAAAAATTAAAAAAAAAAAAAAAAAAAAAAAAAATCACAGTTGCAGGCTTTGAAATATTACAGTCAATCTCTTTGGACAATGTGAAGAGATTTAAGAGCACAAATTACTTAACTGCAAAAGCAAAAAAAAAAAACACAAACAAAAAACAACAATGAAAAAACAACCCAAACAAAAACCAACCGTCCCCAGCTATAATTTAATTTTTCAAACTCAAAAATTAGTCTGTATACTTTACAACAGCTCAGTTGTTATGGCTATCACCATGGTTTTAGTAATAGGAACTTTATGGGAAGTCACATCAATTAATCTTAATCTAGAAAAAATGCTGCTTAGATTTAATTCTTCCCGGTATTGAGAAAAGGCTTTGAAACATAAGCAAGAAATCATTGCTATGTGAAGTAGAGCTATGGTGAGGGTGGGAACACACTGAAAAACATATTTCTCAATTTGAAAATAAATAAAATAAATCCTGCCTACCCATCTGTAATGAAAATCAACAAAACATGCAATCTTGTTTCCAAGCAATCTGTGCTGCGTGGATATTTGTTCTTTTTTGTATGTTGCCATTAATTTTTTTCTGTATTTTTGTAACTTGGGTTCCTAGCCATTTTAAGAATTTTAGTGTAAACTTCAGAATCTTTAATTTATGGTTTTCTTGTTCATTTATTTAAATTATGATGTAGAATTCCTGGTTACTACTGTCTGCTAAGTAATATGCTGCTGTTCATAGTTCTTTGTCAACTAACGCTAGCTGTTCCAAAGATCACCAAAAGTGTACAGTGCTTTCTGGTCATCTTTCATCTGTCCAAGCATAAAGTAATCTACTACTGTACAACATATGAGAGCATATAATTAAATTTCATGCATGTTTTTTTAATGTTTGTTAATCAACTTTACTTGGAATTCAGTTTTGAAGAATCCATTTCAAATACTGCTCTAGTTAAGTGTAACCATCTTTCTGATTGTTAAAATACACTTCTGAAAATGAGAAAGCTTTGAGGATCATTAAGAGAGCAGAAKTTTCAAGTGCTCATTAACGAAGGGCTATTCCTTTTGCCTCACTCTTACACATATAGTAAATAGCTTGACAAATGCTCTCACCAAAGCTAATAATCCAGAATGATTATTAGAGAATGGACTGGGGAAAAATAAGCTTCTATGATTGTGTATTCCATGGTGATTCTGAGCCTATAATGAAAAAATACTTGTTACATCTGTTTAGTTTTATGGTAAAGTATTTTCTATTAAATGATACCCTTCATGTTGAATCCATTCAGTACTAAAAACAGACCCTTTTTAGTCAGTGGTATTCAAATCTTTATATGCTGAACAGCACTTCTTTTTCAACCTAGGAAAGAATATCCAGATGGTCTCAGATCTTCAAGATGGGAAAATGCATTTAAAAGACAACTTTGGAAATATATACAGAGTCTTAAGATATAGGAAAAAAAGTGGTTTTGTGATATTAGTTAGAGCTCTAAAGATTTATATATCTATTATGCACTTCTACTAATAGATTTCACTATGGATGCCGAAGAACATTTCTATAGTGACTAGTTAGGAATAGTGGGAAAATGGAAGAGAAGACTCCAAGGTTCTGAGCTTTCTTGGGATTCATGTTGTTCTCCAGTAGTTCTCTCTAACTCTGATGAATTGATGCAGTTTTAAAATATGGTTTGGTTTTTTATTTGCTATTTGTTTATAACCATACTAGTACAGTGAACAGCGCTCTCAGGTAAGACTTTTTATTCATCAGAATGACTTCCTGAACACGTCTGTATAGGAGGTAATAAAATGTTTGGATGCTGTCTAAACTGATTAATTACTTTATAATAAAACCTTAGACTTCAGTAGAACCAGAAATGTAAATAAATAGAGTAGACCAGGTTATGCTTTCCTCTTAATTATACTGACTGCTAATCCAGATGAACCATTTGCAGTGCTTCATTTTCATCTGGTTTTAGTAATCATACATAAATTCATTCATGTGCATAATTGTACTGCTGTAGCTTTTTTCTTGGTAATTAGCTACACCATATCCGTTTCCTATGTCATTACCTGAATTGACATCTAAAGTGTGCTGTATTTTTTACAGTAGCACTTTGATTCTCTTTCAGGATAAATGGAAACAATTCAATTATAGTAACTGCAATCATATGTTTTTACAACACATTTTTAAGGTATTGTTTTAAGGTGGTGTTTTAAAGGGCTTGTAATACTTTCTTCAAGAATCTCTAGAATTTTGTTTGGAAAAGTAAGTGTAGATACAGGAAAGTTGATGGACTTTATCCAGTTTTTGAGTTTCTTCTATTTTATTCATCTTTACCTATGCAGAGATTCAGATCCCTCTCCAACTCTCTGTTTATTTTTCTTCTTCCTGTCCTTCCCCTACTCCTTATCTTTAAGTGCAAAATGCATATTATATACAAGTATAACCTCCCCAGTGAATTTTAATCAGTTTTTCTTCTCTGCACAGTCCCTTCAGTCTGAGTATGTTCAGTACTAAAGCCTTGCTGCTTTGGTGAAACCTGTTGAGCTCTTAAAATCGAAGTCCTTCATGAAGGAGAAGAACTTAAGGAAGCAAGCTGCTCACTCAGAGGAGGAATCTTCAATACACGGCGTATTAAAACTTTAACACCAAGAGGAGACTTCTTAATAGGCAGAAATTTCTTGTTAATGACTACTGCAGATGCACTGATGTTGAACTTACAGAAATTATTTTACCCTATGTTATATACAGATTTAAATTTTTAATGTTGAGACAGCTTGAATATACTTCTAATGAGTTTGATTAAGGCATTTATTAACTTGTGTACAGTGTTAAAATATGTATTAAGAGAATATTTTGGTAAGCAATATATATAAAAATTATGTAAAAATTAGAATATATTTTAATTTAGTGTTGTTCACTACTTTGCTACAAAAATGTGTATTTTAAATAATTTTTACGTGTTTATCAAAGATGAAAATTTTTTAATGAACAAGATGTTTTTTTCTTCTTTTATGGGTCCATCATTATTGCTAAAAGCCTAATGCAATTACTTTTTCACTAATTGGTCTTCTGGTAACTTAATGGAAGTCTAACTAGCAAGAGACTAGTTATCACACTATCAAGTGAGAGCACTTGATACATAGTCTGCTTTCTACTTTCAGCTGCTAATGTTTCATAAGGAAACACTATGAAAGAAAAATAAAGGGAAAATATTTGTTGAATGTAATGTAACTTACATCTTCCATTGCAAAGAGAAAGTAATTTACCTGATTATTCAATTGTACAATTAATGCTTTCTTTCARTTTGTCTTAAAGGAATGTTTTAACTTTTTTCTTTTCAATGTAGAACGTTAAATTTTGCTATGCAATATATACTGCAAAAATGAAGGCAAACCAAACTTAAGTTGGTAAGAATGTATATGTACAATGAATTTGGCAGTGCTGCATGCTTACATGTTTTTAACGTACATTTGGCAGTATGTGTACAGTTTCATTAGCAAAGCATACCAAAGTAAATGTTGGAAGTATATTAAATTTTCATTTATAAATTGGATGCTTATGAAGCATTTAATTTGAAAACTATTGTTAAACATACAGCTAATGTAATGTCCTGTATCACAGAATGTTTTTGTCAGTAGTAAAGATGCTCTTTAACATATAGTTTAATCAGGTGTGATTAGGAATGAGACTTAGAATGAAGTGGTATTACAGTGAAGTACTAGAGATCACGTGTAAAATTTTCAGAACTCTACAAGTGCATAGTAAGCAAAAAAATGTAAACAGCTGTGAGGACTTGATTTGCCACTAATTTAGAAGACAAAAACAAAACAGATTTGTTACCTATGAGTTTTTCTGATATCTACGGAAACTTGAAAATAAAACTTGGTTGAATTGTCAGTCTTTGTTCCTGAAGACCTGTGAATGCCCTGCATTTGCTTTACAACTGAAATTAAGATAAAGTGCCACATTATTTTTTAAAAAGATCAGATCACAAATTGCTATGGAAAGTTGTACTGACGGTGTTAATAAGCAATACTGAGAGCAGCTATATAAATCACTGAATAAAATTTACATGCAATACTGTACTTTTTTCACAACTGTGTATATGTAACATATACACACACAAAGTAGCATATGTGTGTGCATATATATATACAATATACTGTATATGAATTATAGATTAATGGTAAGGTAATTCTACCTCTTATAAAGAATTTTGTTGTGTACTTTGTTATAAATAATTTTCCTTAATGAAATATTGTTTAATTTTGAAATGTAGAGATATATATACACATACAGCTAATTGATAATAAAATGCCTATATCAGCCAGCTTCCATGTTTCTTGGCTTTTCTTACTTAGATCTTTTGATGTAAACTAATATGATTAGATCTCTAATTGAAGATTAGCTCTTCAAAATCACCTTCTTTCTTCTAAAGCATGTAATGTATTTATAAATAAGATGATGTTGCAAAAAGACATTAGTATGACAGGTATCTTTTATAACTGATCTCTCTAGCTAACCTTCTTGTATTTGCTTTGTATAACATCAAGTATTTAATCAACGTGTTGATATTATGATGTAAAGGTGGTATTTCAAGATACCATAATTTAAAAGCTGTGTCTGAATTGAAGAAACTTTTTTTTTTTTCCTGGAAAAGGACCCTTGTTAAAGGTGTAATATACCTGGTCTTTTTTGCATGTGCAACAGGTTTCTTAGTCTCACTAACAGCAGGGTCTTTGTCCATAAGAACCTAAAAGATCAGGCTTTCATTTAGCTCTTTATCCTTACTTCAATTAAAAACTAGTCACAAATGGTTCTAACATTGTTTAACTCTGCTGCTGATKTTCAGCAAATTTGTTGTGTTGCATGATTATTTATCCACGGTGCTTAATATTCCTGTCAGATAAGTCTATACTGCAATAGATGATGTGGACAGTATGTAACTGTTACACAGCCACTCTAAAGGAATGGCAAAGCCAGGAATAGAGTGGATGTTTTAGAAGTTGCCCAAATTCTAGTGACAGTCTAATCTAAAAACACAGTAAAAGGCTTTTGTCACTACATTCAGACAATTAATGGATGTTGATTTGGATGTGTAGAGTAAATATAAAGAACAGCTAATTTAAAAGTTTCTAGTGTGTAGGTATCAACCTCTCCCTTAGTCTTTTTCTAGACTTAACTTCTATTGATTTATTCTATGAAATACAGTAAATGCCAGCTCATGTACAACACTTTCTGTTCTTAAAAATGAATGATAAATATAGCCAGTATTCTGTAACAATCAGCTTCTTAACAACAAGAAATTTGGGGACAGTGAAAGTTCAGGGAGGTCTTTAGAACCTTGTAGCTTTTAAGAAATACCCTGAAATTTGTTCCATATCCTCTGTTCACTTATCCTTGAACTTTACCATTTCTGTTGCTTCATATATAAATATATCTACTTGTTCTGGGAGAACAAGCTGTAGCACATGAGATCTTTAAAAAGAGGTTTGATAAACATGTAAGGATTAAATAAATCTAGAGGTCTCTACTGGGCCTATGATTCTGTGGCTAATGCCTTATGAAACTGTTAATCATCTCTTTAAAGTATGCTTTATGAAGCTTTTTGGTTAGGGAGATATTTCTTGTTACAGATTTAAAGAATATTTTTCAATTACAGTACTGCAGAAAGAGGAGGATTTTAGTTTCTATAATAACTGTTCTCCACTGACAGCTAAACAATGAAAGGCCTCAAAAGGTTTGACACTTGATTAGATCTACACTGTAAAGTGCAGCAGGCAAAAAATATGGTAATTAAGGGCCTGATCAAGTAAATCACTCAGGTTATGTATTTAACCTTAAGCACATGAGCAATCTAATTAATTAAAAAAGAACACAGATATTCATGTTTGTAACAAATCCACATTTGGATCAATAGTCCTGACAATCACAAACATGAGCCTTTCTGTCAAACAAAAGATGTGCTATGTTGCAACAAAATAATCCATTGACCCACACAAATTAACTTCATTATCTTAAAGAATTTATATTGTAACTATAATTACATCCTAATATATTATTTTGGTATTGTCATTTGTTAGCATTGTGAGTTTAACAATATCTAAAAACACCTTATAAAGATATCTTTGGTCAATATGCAGGTCATACCTTATGAGCTGAAATTGCTTACTTCTGTAGCCCACAAAAAACCCACCTGTAAAAGCAACTTTTCTCCTAAACTCACCACAAAATTAACCAGCATTCCTTTTCTGGAAAGCTTTTGAGAGGAAATGTAAGTTCTTTTACTCCAGTTTGTTATTAAATCTTGTCCAGGGTAAGGACAGTTAACACTTTGTCCCTGTTTGAGTAAAGCACTGTAGAGTTCCTGGGAGAATCCCACTACTATTTCTTCTCCATTTGGGAAGGGACTGCTAAGCCCTACTCTTCAACCAGCTTTTAGTCCACCTCAGAACCTGTCATTCACCTCTGCAGGAACTTGTGCTCTGAATTAATTTGGTGCGAGACCGTTTCAAATGCTATGCGGATTCTCTTTTATTTGTGTACTTACTGACACCAGCATTCACCTCCAGCAGGTTGGTGATGCAGGACTTCCTGCAGGCTGAGACAGGCTGAGTTTTATGAAGAAATGTAGAATATGTAAATTGAGGACCAGTTTCCTCAAATAAGAAGTACTGTCTTACCAAGGATGTGTGTATCTATCACGTTTGAAAGATTTGATTTGGAAAGTATATTGTTATTATAGACCAGTTCTAAAATTAACTTTAAGCTTGCAGAAGCATAGTGTGCTTTCTCTCAACAAAAAGAAGATCAGAAAAAATCAGTTTAAGTGAGTATCTAGCAGAGGAGTTTCTACAGTAAATGGATTGTATTTCAGACAGAAGTGCCTGATACTGGTTTGAAAGCTTGCTGCAAATGAAAGTTGTGTAAATGGGTTAGAACCAGGAAACTGGTAAGGCAAAGAGAAAGGAGTCAGACTATAGTTGCAGTATTTCTGGAGCATGATAGGGTTTGGGTTTTTTTTTTTTTTTTTTCTTCTTCTTGATTTAACAAGTTGAAAATCTGCTGAATAATTCATGAAGAGTGGAAGGGCTGAATCTTCCTGGAATGATATACTGTGTACGTACTGTGGCACAGGAGAAACTGCAAAGCATTGTATCAGTTGCTGTCGTTTCTGCTGCTGATTGCAAGGTGCTGCTGCTTTTGGCATTTTCACAGCTACAGACTCCTCAGTCGTGCTCTGGTCTGCTGACAGCTATCTGCTCCATATGGACCCACCTTCACTAGCTACAATCTGTGGGATCTCTTGCTACTGCCTGCCTCAGACACTGCTGTTCTTTGGATCGTTCTTGTGAACTGTGTTTTCTGGACCTTGCAGCTTGTATGACTGAAACCTGTCTTAGAGTCCCTCAGCCAGACATCCTCCTTTGTGCTTGGTGGGGGACTCCTGCAGCAGGATCTTCGGACCCAGACAAGGATGGGATTTACAGGGAGAAGTCAAAACTAAGCTGCATTCAGCGAGATGCCCAACGCCTCTTCCTGGAGTGCTAGCTCGCCTCTGCTGCTGCTCTGGGAGGACTCCTCCGGGACCCGCATCTTCCTGTCGCTGCTCTATGCAGTCTTAGCTATCTCAGGGACTTTATCCAATGTAATGGTCATCTATTTAGTCTTCTCCTTCAAGAAGCTGCAGACAACCAGTAATGCCTTCATTGTGAACGGCTGTGCAGCAGACCTAAGCGTGTGTGCCCTGTGGATGCCGCAGGAGGCTGTGCTGGGGCTGCTGCCTCCCAACTCCTCCTCCCTTCGCTCGGCGGAGTACCGGCTGCTCCGAGGGGGGCTCCTCAGCCTCGGCCTCACTGTCTCCCTGGCCTCTCACCTGCTGGTGGCCTTCAACAGGTACGTGCTCATCACCAAGCTGCCCAGCGTGTACCAGGCCCTCTACCAGCGGAGGCACACGGGCTGCATGATCGGGCTCTCCTGGGCCCTCGCCCTGCTCCTGGTCCCGCTGCTGCCCGGGCTCTGGACCCCGGGTTCTGCCCAGCAGCCGTCCCCGCGGCAGACAGACGGCAGCTCTCGCTACACCGCCCTGCTCGTCGCCCTGGCCGTGCTGGGCCAGACCGCGCTGCTGCTCCACTGCTACCTCGGTATCGTGCGGCGGGTGCGGGGCAGCGCCAAGCGGGTCAGTGTCCTCAACTTCCACCTCCTCCACCAGCTGCCCTTCCCCGCCGCCCCGCCGCCGCCCCGCCGTGCCCAGCGCCGCCTCAGCAGCGTCTCCGTCCTGCTGCTCTGCTGCGTCTTCCTCCTGGGCACCCAGCCCCTGGTATGGGTGAGCCTCCTGGGCTTCTTCCTGCGGCCGCCGCCGCCGCCGGCGCTGCAGGCCGCCAGCTGGCTGCTGCTCTGCTCCCTCTCGGCCCTCAACCCCCTGCTCTACACGTGGCGCAGCGAGGAGTTCCGCCGGGCGGCCCGCTCC
>JAYKAV010002976.1:590876-629627 GCA_035582835.1 Phoebastria nigripes
GGCGGGCGGGCGGGCGGGCGGGAACAGCTGCTTCCCCTCAGGCCGCTCCCCGCCCCTCCCGCCGGCGGTCACCTCACGTCAGGTAGCCGAGCCGCCCGCCCGCCCGCCGCGCCCCCTCGCGAGGCCCGGTACCCTTGCTGCTGCCACCTACCCCCTCCCGGTAGCGCTCCTCTCGATACATTCTCCTGTTGCTCCTTTCTGACTCCGCGCACCTCTTTGCCACTCACTCTTTCACCGCACTGACAGGCAGCCCAAGGCTCCGGCTGCTTTTCCGGGGCACCGGGACGGGCGCTGGGGTGGGGGTCTCCTGCCCACCCGCAGCGCGGCCTTCGCCGCCCCCTCAGCGCCTCTCCTGCTCACGGCAGCTGCCCGCTCCCGGGAGCTGGCCAGGACTCCAGCCAAAAGCGGTGGATTTAGAAATCTGGGATAACTGGTAAATATGGCAACGTACGTAACTGTTGTTATGCTTTAAAGATTTCAATATGAGACAAGTACCTAGACAGCTCTTTCTGAGACTTACTGCAAGTTTGTTTTTATAAAATCTATGTAATTCTTTCAGCATTTGAAGTAATTCTTTGAAGTGAGCTCCCTGAACACAAGGTTCTCTTGTGAAGAACTGGCAAGTGTCTCATTACACACGCACACAAATACACACGCACACGAATCCACCAGGAAATGCTCCCTTTCCCCCAGGTTACCTAATCTCTGTGCTCCATGCAAGACTCTCCTTTAGCTTTCCCCTGGCAAACTTCTGGGTGATGCTGTCTGTGGAAACTGTTAAAGAGAAAAACAGATACACCTTTGTGGTGATCTGGTTTGGATATTTTGTTTTGAAAGCTCTTCATATAAGGCCTGTTTTGACAAAGGCCTCTGCCTATGGTAATGCACTTGATAAAATACAATGCAATATGGAGACCAGTGTTGTCCATCTAACCTTATCACCTGTTCAGTTACCAGTTTATTGTGTTTCTATTAAATATGTTCTTGCTGAAGTGCGATTTCACAGCCTCTGCTAAATATAAAGTGACAGATTTGGTGTGGCATTTGGAAAGGCAACAGCTCCTCGCACTGAGGGTGGCGAGGGAAACAAACTGCRGTGGTGAGTGCTGCAGCCTCATTCCTCCCAGATATGGACCTAAAATCCTTGTGTTTCCTTCTCTGTTGCTTGACAACCTCCTTCCGCTTTTCCAACACAGTTGCTGTTGTTCTCGTAGTGATGATACTTAGCGTTCTGTTTGCCTTTTGGCACAAAAGGCTGGAAGAAGGTAGTTGTTTTCTGAATCCACGGGCGTTGCTCATTGAAACAGAGCAGTATCTCCTAAATTGTGCTATCTTGAGAAGAAGAATGGACACATGGGAACATAGGAAAGTTCTTCATGAAAAGAGTTAGTTGCTTTGGGCGACAGGTATTAATGCRAGCTTGGCAGCTCTCATGAGGATATTTGAATGATGGGACAATAACAAGGAAAAGACAAGCATGATGGGTATAACACAAAAGGCCCTATGGCCATATTTTATAATGCTCCACACTTTGCTTGCCTTACCTGATGGGGTTTGAGTTTCAACAGAAATTGCGTTAAAAGGAAGGGAAGAATTTCATTTTTTCCCAAGTCTAAGACCTGTTAGGCATCTATGATACAATGATGTATCTCAAATCCCCATACCAATATTTTATTCTTCTAAATAAAAAAATTCACCATCATCACAGAAAAGATTCTTCTTGAGGTCAGGATTCGACAAAGACAAGGAGCCAAGGCCTCAAAAGGAAAAATGAAAAAAAATTATCTTGATATCCTGAAAATGTATCAACATCTTGAAAACAGCTTTAGCCACTTACAAGGACCTGTGGAAAACTAAGAGAAGTTTCCTAGAGTCTGAGGCTTACAGAGAGCTTCTTCCTCCATCTTGGAGACACTGTGAGAGACAGTGTGCCACTGAGGGATAGCATCAGAAAGATGGGGAGGGCTAGCAAGGAAACATGAACATACAAGATATGCAAGATTTATTTTTATCAACACTGTGCACGTATCTTGGAGAGTGGAGGAGCCACTATATCCTTGTTGTAATCTCTCATCCTAATCACAGTGACTGTGCTTTTGCTAGCTTTGTGCAGCAAATGGAGAAGGAAAACTGTTCCAACCACACCTACACCAATTCTGGAAAATATTCTGAATCACTGCCAAAATAAAGCTAAACCAAGGGCCACCCAGGGGTAAGACCCTGTTCTACTATAAAGTAATCCTTAGGCTGGAACCCACAAAAGGATGCACATCACCACTTTCCACCATGGCTAAAGGAACTGAAGACACTTGGTAAAGCTCAGTACTGGGCCCCTAAGCAAAAGAACAAACTTTAAAATAAAAAATTAAACAACGTCCCCCCCCTGTTTTTGGCTATGGAACATGTTAGTATGGAATTAAAGCAATAACCTGTTTCAGAATTCAATGTCCAAACATCAGATAACTGGAACTTCTGGGCTTCTTCCCTTGTTAAAATAGCATGCAAGTTAAATCTGAAATGCCTGTATTTTATATAGACTAAGTTTTAAATGCAAACATGTATAAAAAATGCAAACGTATAAAAAATGTTATCATGTACAAAACTCCAGTCAGCTACCCTTATGCTATGCATTAATTCCAGAGAACAGCTGGAAATCCCTTGGAAAGTTTGATGTAATTACATCTGACTGTGAATCTTTGACTGTTTTAATATACTCAGGTGACCTAAATAGCATTACACAGAAAAGAATTTTAATTTAAAGTAATTAAGAAAGAGTAATTGTCTCAACTTAAGATCAGTTTCTCTGAGAAATTACTGCTCAGAAAAGTCCTGTATGCTTTGTTCTACAGCCATATTCTTTGTATTTCCACATTGTAAATACTCCATGGTAAATTGCAATGGAAGCTCGGCTTAGCTCAACTTCTCCTGGCTCTGCGGTCCTGCTTCTTGGTTGAGAAAATTGACCTGACTCTCAGTTTTTGGCATCTATGCTTTACTTTTACAGCTGATTCAAATGTGTCCACTGCTAGTTTAATGGTGACTTTTCTTCAATATTAATTTCTGTCATGCTCAAACAACTAATATACAGATGCAAGGGACATGTTGCCAATTGTCCTTTAAAATGTCTCAACCAAACAATCTTTCAAGAGGTGTAAATTAAGATGGTGGGAAATCCTGTCAGCAATTCAAGCGAGGTTCTCCTTTGCTCTGGTGTTGTGCCAAGCAACTTGGCTGAGCACAGCCTAAAGCTGCCCTTCCTAGAATGTCTGGTCAGCTGGCTTCACATATATTAGATGAGGGGTGTGATCTCATTAAAACATTGGATTTATTATACAGTAGTGCAGATCAGCTGCGTTGTTCATGTGCAATAGGTGCCTATTCCTTTGCTATTTTCTCAGGGCTTCTGGAAACAACAGCAGCTAGGAGTTAGTAATAGGCTGGATGAATTGTGGCCGGTTATACTGATRTGGCTTGAAAACAGCCATTTGGTGTATTATGGCCTAGGTAAATCTGCCACTCAGTTTGTAGTTTGCCCATGCAGAAATATGTGTGGGACCTGCTTTTTGAAGGTAAAATTGTGATGCCTCAGAATAACATCCTAAGGCAGAAATATGGTTATTTGTGAAAATTGCTTACAGAGGGTGTTCATGAAGTTATAGTTTGGATTAAATCTTTTGAAGTTACCCTTAATTTAAGATAGTTGTAAAAAGCCATTGAGCTGCTTTGTGGAATCAGGTAGCTACAATAATATGGGCCTCTACCAAAACTGGACAATCATTGCCCTAAACAAAGGTGCGTAAAAAAGTACAGGGAGCAAAGTGAAGCTGGGAAAATATGACAAGAGGAGATAAAGATAGGAGGACAGGGGCACTAACAGTGTGATCCTGAGAAACAACACAGAGAAAAGTCTGAAAGCTAAAAGAGGCCTGGGAATATGGTGAAATAAACCATCTCAAATTATTTGATTCTTTATATATGTGAGGAAACAGAATTCTATGCTTTTCTTAATAAATAAAACCATGCAATTGTATTCTCAATTTCTTCTTTTAACAAAGCATTCCACACACCAGCAAATTTTCTTTAACCTCTGGAGTCAAAAAAGATTAAAGGTATGAATTGCATCAGCATTCTTATGGAGACTGCATTCAACAGCATTATTGGACTTACAAGCAGGGATAACATCTTAGCTAGCCTCCAGATTCAGTCAGCCATAAGCACGCTGTGAACCTTTTTTTTGAACTACCAAATTGATGCTATTTTTAAAAAAACCCACATACAGATTATTTTCAAATGAAGACGTTTAAGTGTAGCATTTCATTAAAGAAAAAAGTGACAACATATACTTTAGCTTTCTATTTCATCTTAAATCACATAACTAGACTATTGCAGTATTCTTTAAATTCAGAAGTCCCTTTCCCAAATGGCAGCGAAAATAGCTTTTCTCGTGACTGTTTAACTTCTAAGAAAGCTACCTTTTTTTGCTCTTTTATGTCAATCCTTCCCATGCACTGTCATCATTTTACCAGGGTAATAGTCTATTTTCTTTCTTTCTTTTTCCCTTTCTTCAGTATTTTCTGTAATTTCCTTCACTAAGGGAAAAGTACTTGATCCTGCTGATCAGGCCATGGCTCCTTGAGCAGTGTAAGTTTTGGGAGACAAATGTAAACTGAGACTAAAGAACTGAGGGGCAAATCCCACATACTTAAATTTCTACTTAAGACTGAGTAGGTTTTTAAGGTGGGTTTTTTCCTGTGTAGAGTAGTGGACAAATGCTGTGTCTATATTTGCAGATACTTGCATTTGATTAAGGCTATGTAAAAAACAGGGGTAATATAGAAAAAAGTCATAAATAGTTTGAAGGCTGGAGAAAAAAACTTTGTAGCTGAAGAGCTCATTATGATTAACTTATCAAAAGTGACCTCATTACAGAATACACACCCTTATGCAAGTATTCAAACCAATCTGTTACCATACAAGGTGATCTAGTGATCTCTTCTGGCTTGGAAAACATGACCTTAAAGGAAAACACCTCTGCTTTAAGAGTGTGGGCCACCTTGTTTGTTTATTGGCAATGAGTTCAATATGGCAAGACTTCCTGTGCAGTCTTTGCCCTACACCTAGTCCGGGCAGGTATTCATGAAATTAAAGAACTGGAAACAAAACAATCCTGAAGAAAAACCACTTATGGCTGCTTTCTGGCCTGAAGCTTTGTGTTTCTGAAGAAACATAATAACGACTCCAGGAAGGTTAACTGTTTGGTGTTTAGGGCAAACTATAGGATATCTAACCTGCAACCCCACACCAAGCTTATCATAAGTGTAGAGCCAAGCTTTTGAGAGTTGTTTGGAAGGAAAGCAAACTGCCTGTTGGAGGGGGAGCTCAAGCCAAACAAGGGACCTGTGTAGCACCATAGGCTTCACCATGCTGAACTATGCCTTTGTGGGACAATGGGTTGAAATAATGAATAACAAAAATATGCCTCTGCCAAAATTTTTTAGCATTCTTTAGATGCCTTTTTTTTCTGTACTTCTGTAAGATCGTCCTCTGCTTCAAAAGTTTTCCTGCTGCTTTAGAAGTGACAGCAGATTAAATCCATATTTAGTATTAATTATTAAAGAAACATAAAGGAAGAAAGAATAATTCTCATTCTCACTGGACAGAATCAGCTCCCGTGGTTCAAGGACCAAGGTACAAGGAAAAAAGACAGAGCTGCTATTATTGAAAAGCTTCACTTAAGACCAAAGACACCTTGTGTCCAGGAGCAGCCCTACAAAGTGAAATAGCTGCTGATGAAAAATGCCATCATAGAGCCATACCGTAGGTGGTCGTCAGATTTGCTGTTTTCTGAATGGACATGCTGGTGGTATTTGTCTGTGATATTGCCATTAGAGAAGGTATTAATATTTGTGAAAAATAGCTGTGCAGCTTGGGCTTCTCAGTAAGGCCAAATTTTGATTACTGGAGCGGGACTTGGCCTTTCTGATCCCTCTCTTCTTGAGGGTTCAGAGAGCAGCTGCGTGAGGAAAGTGGAAGTGCAGTCCTGGGGGGAGAAACAGCAGGAACTACTATACCTGGAAGAGATATCTTTGATATCATGTTATTTTATTCATAGCTTCATGAATCTGCCATCTCAGATGGAAATTTCTTAATAGCTTTCTTCAGGCTGTCTGGAGTCTTCACCTGTCCTGTGACAGTCTCAGGGCAGAATTAAAAATGCAGATATGTTTCAGGCAAGAGGTGCATCCATCCTGATCTGTTCTGAAGCTGAAGATGTGATGGAGGTGCAATGTCAGTCTGAAAGCAACGAAGTGAGCATTAGCAACAGAAGAAAACTAAGAAAGAGAGAGCTTGAGAGGCAAAGTTGATGAATCGAACAATAGCCAGAGTTTTGCAAAGCATTACACAAACTTTGCTTCATGTTCGCTCCACTGAGGCGTCACAGTGAAATGTCCTCTTTGTTATCTTTGGCCCTCTTTTTCTGCCTTGCCTCAGCGTACCGCAGTGCTGGGATAGCCACTTTCTTCTAACCCTGGAGCCTCTGACACTGACTTTGATGTCATTTCATAAAACACTGTTTCTGTGATTCTTTATAAACTTTGCATCTTTCATTCTAAGGCTCAGTGAAATGGCTGTAGCAGTGTTGTAGCTGTGGAGACAGGAGCAGCAAGGTTTGAACAGAGGAAATAAACAGAAATATTGTGAAGATATATGAGTAGGACTTCTTCATATCTACGTCTGAATATTACTCCTTTGTCTTCTGTTGCATTTCATCCATTGCTATCTACACATATTAGAATAGCTTCATTGCAGGAGTGTCCTTTTCCATAAAAATTTCTCTTTCAGTTAATCCTTTTTCATAAAGGTAGTGCTAAAACCTTGCAGGATTTGAAATGTACAGCCATATTAGCTCCCCAGTGAGCATAATTGTCCCTCTTTCATTCAATAGAGCGTCTTCCTTTACTTGCGATTAGGTTTTTTTCAATTTGTGGCATTATTTCTCTCAGACTGATTAAATGAGAGAGTTGGTAGACTGCAACATGGGAAAACAAAAGAACAGCCACACTACTGCTTCGGTTTGATTTCAAGGCAAAGGCACTTTTCATAGCTCTCTCTGTGGCTATCAGCTTTTTTTGTATGGTACTAAAACAAGACAGTAGAACTATCTATCATGTTAAAGAAAAAAGAGATAAATATAAACACAAAAATTATTCACTGTATATGATGAGTAAATGTAAGGTCTCTGGATTCCGCAGTAGGTATCTTGCTTGGCTCTTTGCTGTTTATTGTAACTGTTATGTACATGCTAAAAGGATTAGGAAAGTCACACACAAATACAACAAATTATGGCTCTGAGCTGAATTAAAGGCATGAATTAATTTTCTTCTATCTCATACATCATTAAATATTGCTATTGTACTGTCTACCGATTATCTATATTATACCTGTCACCTGATAGCAACCACGGTCGTTATGGTAATGTCAAGATTATAATTATAGTCCCTTCTGCAATGTAGTCATACTATGCTAAAAAATGCATCTTTGAGATGGTAGTGTCCCATGCTTTGTCTCAGCCCAAACACGAATACATTTTGAGATTTTTGAGGGGAAAAATATTTTGTTTCTGAGTTATTAACATTCAAGGAAAATTATATACTTATKTGTACATATATGTGTATATATTAAAGTATATATAGCCTTTTATTAACATTCAAGGAAAATTATATACTTATATGTACATATCTGTGTATATATTAAAGTATATATAGCCTTTTATTAACATTCAAGGAAAATTATATACTTATATGTACATATCTGTGTATATAATTAAAAAAATATGTAGCCTTTTGAACTACGGTTTTACTTCATTTGAGATAAACAAAAGTTGTCAGACCTTCTTATCCCTTGCCGAACATCCCTTCAGCTGAGTTTCAGAATTTAAGAATATTAAAAAATATAGTTATTACTCAGAGATCAAAGAAATCATGTGGAAGCTTGTTTGGCAGCATGTATCGGTGTGGTAGATAAGCCCATACCCTTTTGCAGGCAGCACATGGTGCCCCAGGCRTTCTGGCTCTACCTCCCAAAGTCTCTCTCGTGGCAGGGGCTGGTGACCGCTAATGCCCAGAAGCTGATCCGGGAACCAGAGCCAGGACTCCTGGAAGACGCATGTTTACGAGATTGCAGATTGTGGGTGGCAGGTAGAGGGTGACTTCCCAGAGAATGAAATACGTGCTTTCAGAGAGTGATCTGATTTCTGTAGAATGTAAGGGCAGAACTCTGAGAAGAAATTTTAAGTCATTATCTGGTATCTTCTTCAGATTTTATTACTATCATTGGTCTATTTTCTTTTAGATTTGGGAGACAATTGTTCATGTAATTCTAAATAAAAAAATACTGTCTTATAAGTATACAAATGTGTAAAACAATTCTCCTCCCAAATGTAAAAAGGTTGTAGGGAAACCATATTGAGGAATCTGTGTGAATGCACTTGGGGAGGAAATAGTTCAAAATAAAAACGCACTACATGTAAAACTAAGGGTCTTGTAACCATTATCTCATTTAGTAACATATAACACTATAAATATTATGTTAACCTAATGAATAAAATAGCTGATTATATGTTAATCTTATCTGTAATGTGAAAATAATTACGATCACCATAATCAGGATACAATGGCACATACAAGTTTTTATCTTTAAATGAGATATCTGTAGAAATACTGCAGTGTTGTTGTTTCCTATTCTCTTCACTTATAGAATCATAGAATCATAGAATAGTTTGGGTTGGAAGGGACATTTAAAAGTCATCTAGTCCAACCCCCTTCAACTAGATCAGGTTGCTCAGAGCCCCGTCCAACCTGACCTTGAATGTTTCCAGGGATGGGGCATCTACCACCTCYCTGGGCAACCTGTTCCAGTGTTTCACCACCCTCAGTGTAAAAAATTTCTTCCTTTTATCTGGTCTAAATCTACCCTCTTTTAGTTTAAAGCCATTCCCCCTTGTCCTGTCACAACAGGCCCTGCTAAAAAGTTTGTCCCCATCTTTCTTATAAGCCCCCTTTAAGTACTGAAAGGCTGCAGTAAGGTCTCCCCAAAGCCTTCTCTTCTCCAGGCTGAACAACCCCAACTCTCTCAGCCTTTCTTCATAGGAGAGGTGTTCCATCCCCCTGATCATTTTTGTGGCCCTCCTCTGGACCTGCTCCAACAGGTCCGTGTCTTTCTTATGCTGAGGGTTCCAGAGCTGGATGGAGTACTGCAGGTGGGGTCTCACCAGAGCAGAGGAGAGGGGCAGAAGTACTTACACAGTACTATACAGAAATACTGCTTTTTATTAATTGATTTTGAGAACAAAGTTGGTAAGTTGTTGTAATATATTTTTGGTAATATTTTGACATCAATATTTGGTTTCAAGCACGAGTGTACAAAGCTGTTTATGTGCCAGCCATTCCTAGGTTGGCATAGGTACTTACTATGTAAATACTTTTATTCAGATAGTCTGTGAACTATTGCCAAGAATGTCCATTAAAACACTCAGTGATTGCAAGGTTGTCTATAGATGTTAAACAAGGGTGTCTGATGCTGGTGGATGCAGTCAGCAGTGAGGATAGCTGTGTCTGTATGCTCCTTAGGAACAAGAAGGCTGCTGGCCTGCAGCCTACTCTTTTATAATGGCCAGTACTCAGTAGCACTCAGTAGCAGTAAAGAGCATATCAGTGAATTAGAAAGAAAGATTAAGAAAACTAGATTGGATCTTGTATAGTCCTGGCTCACCAGAAGCTGCCAAGGACGTGAGCCAGACCAGACCCAGATGTGGAAGAGACTTTATCTGCTCTTCTACTGCAGCCTTTGTTATGATGTTACACCTTTGTTAAGGGGACTGGATTGATTGTATGCTTGCATATAGGTAGGTCCTGCATATATTGGAAAAGCAAATGAAACCCAGGTATCTTTGAGTGGGTCTCAGATTCCAGGTGTATACAAGGAAATCCATTACCCAAAAAGGGTTCCCATTTCACATAGCCTGTTACAAGGAGTTATGGTGGACCATTTCATGTCTGCTCTACTATTCTTATAAAAAAGCCTTTGTTACTAAAGGAAGAGACACACACACACACCACACCCCCCCATCATGTGAATGAAAAGTATCTTTCTCTAGCTTTTTTCCCTTTCTTGGCACCTCAGGGAATCTTCCAAGTCTTTTCAAATATCGCTTCTCTGAGAGCAGGGATCTTTCTTTAAGAGACAAATGCCTTCAGCAATGTGAGAGGATTTAGCCATGTTGCCCTTGATGTCCTGTGAAGTGTGTATTGGTATTGGTATGGTGCCAGAGCTTTTGCAAAGGCACAGGTAGCTTGCCTAGAGCATCAGTATGGATCTTGATTTTCCATTTTGGAGGGAATCAATAAGACCTATTCCAAAGGAAAATACATACTTTTGTGTCCCATTTTTGAATGGATGATCAAAGAGGAGTTTATTGAGAGGCTCGGTGAGTAATTTCTTCCCCTTATTCAGCTGTATATCTAGGTAAATAGTCAAGACTAGCTTGACAATTATGTTAACAATAGCTTCCTGGGCCTCCTATTGCTACATCACACAATTGTGTTCAGCACACAGAATTACTGAGGTCAGGAAAAGAGAAGCTAGATGGCACTATGGTCCAAAGAGATCATGTGCTGCTGGTAAACAAGATGAAGCTGTGCAAGTCTCTAGAATTTAACAGATATCAGCAAAAACAGGTTCAGAATTCCTGAAGTGGAATTACAGGAGAACAGGCTTTCCACTGATACAATTATTTAGCTTTTGTTTTTTTAACACCAACAGGCTTAAACTTAAGCATATAGACATGAAAGAGATTACAGCTGTAAAATAACTTTAAGATTGCCTACACAGATAAAACTGTAAGAAATAGGTTGTGCATCATTGCTTCAACATAACTTAAACATATTTGTGTTTTTTAAACATACACTCAGATACTTCTGCTCAAATATGATAATATGTATGGAAGTAGATAAGCAATGCACCACATCTGTGCAGTTAAAGAAAACCAATGCATTCATCTTATTGGGTCCAGGAAGCTAGAGGGGAAAAAATTCCACCCTGATCCACTCATGAAACTTTTCATCTTGCTTTTTAAGGATGGAGATAAAGGGACCTGCATTGCCGAAGTATAAATTTTGTAAAGGCAAATATCTGGGGTAGTTATTGTATGGCACTCATTAAGTCATCTTTATATACATATATTTCAACTTTCATATGTCAATTTTCCTAATCTCTGTTTTTAGAACAAAATTTTTTTTTACTCAGTTATACTAGTTTTTAGTTAACTAATATATGTAATTAATCCATTTTTATTTTTATCAGAAATAAAAGTCAGACAAGAATATATTGATATAGTTTTTATTAAAATTATAAGGCCAACCAAAACCTTTTACCCCACCTATAATTAGTATTTAAGAGTACAAGTAGGCAATTTAAGCTTAAGAATTCCTTAGAAGAATGTCAAAGTTATTCAAACACAAAACAAATAAACAAAAATATCCCTAAGCTTTGGAAGTCTGGGGAGGTCTTATTTAATAATGAGTTTAAAGAAGGTCTGAGCATTTGAAAGTAAAATCCAGGCAGCCAAACAAATTGGTGTCTGTAGTGAAGCCAGCCTCTAGGCTTTTTCATTAGTATACTTTGCTCATGCAACGAAGGGGCCTGCATTGCAGCATGCTGTGTTTGAACCAAGGTCTTTTGCTAAAGGAAGAGTCCTTTTTTTAGAGGAGTCCAACAGTTGTTGGTTTAGAGGTAAGGTGTTGCTATACAAACTGTCAAGTTACAGAAACATGCATCTGTCACAAAACAGATGCAATAAATGACTGATTTTGTGGTATTTTATCATGGCAGAAGGTAACCATGGAATACCATACTATTCCTTCAGGGTTCAGTATATCATTAATGTGACAGTAAGGGTTATGGATGGGCATGTAATGAATCTGGAAATGCTAGAAAAGCTTCAAGGTTAGCGGCTGGTAGGGAGGCACTTGAGGAACTTCTGGGGAACGTGCAAAAAAGGGCTAGGCAAGATGAAATGAAAAGCTTAATGTAATTACAGAATTTTAATGCTTACATAATTGCTAAATTGCRTATGAAGAAGGTCAGTGAGGCAAATTCATAGAACTGCAATCCTACAAGGACGGTGTTAAGGGACTAGCAGCTGGAAAAGAAATAGAGCCAATGAATAGGAATGAAGTTGAGAAAATGGTGTTGGAAGGAAGGGGAGAACAAGACACCTCCTTGGAAATGAAAATGAGATAATGGACATAGCCAAGATGAAATACTGGCAAGGAACTAGGAAGTTTATCAAAGATGCTTCAAGAGGGGCTAGAAGAGAGGGAATATGTAGGCAGAAGGCATAGTGGAAGAAGAAGGTCAAAAGTTTTGTGGAAAGTCTGCAGAGAAGCACATCCATATTAATTGGCAGTGGGATTGGAAATCTGAAGAATCAGGCTATTAGAACAACCATACACTGGAGTACCAAACAAATTTCCCTTGGGCTAGCAAAGAGCAAAAGATCAATTACTTTTAACAGGGCACTTTGTTTAAAAATAAGAAAAAAGTGAAATTAATTTCACAGCAATTATATTTGAGATATTACTCCCATTTCAAGATACACTGAATTTGCCAGCTCCTGCTTTATGGTGTATTTGATGGTTCAGGAGTCCTTTTTAGCTCCTCTGTTTAGTATCAGTATGCTAGGAGGACATACTTYAAGTTTAAATGGGAAAAATTGTGCTTCCCAAGAGATGGAAAACATAAAAGCCCTCCATGACCAAAATGGCTAGCTGGAGGGATTTAGGAAGAAAATTCAGAATAAATTATAACAAATTAAAAATCTTTTCCTTCTATCAACAACATGTGAAAAACTCTAGATCCTGTCAACACCTTTTAGAAACACCACCTACTTGCTGATCTGCCCCGTTTGCATTGAATGCGCAGCTGCCATAGATACTCACAAAAATGAGCATTATCCAGTAAGTAGTATCATTCCTCCAATTTACATTAAGACATGGCAGATCGTGAGCCTTGTCCTTAATTAACCATGGATTACTGCTGCTTTATTAAACACCAGTCTTTATATTTTTTATTTCTTTTTAACCGTATGGGAATCATACACAGTTTTTTTCCTTTATGGGGACCGCACTGTGCAGTTTGCCATTTGGCTCTGGACTTCTGAGAACTGACTGCGGGTTTCAGCCTTGAAAATCCCTAAGAAATACAGTAGTGCTGATACAGTACTTGTAGTGCTGTGAGTTTTGCTTTGTGCCGCCTCAGCAACAAGGAGGAGGACTCTCCAAAGAGTACTGTCTGACCTAACAATGTTTCTGTTCTTTTCTTTTTTTGCCATTCAAGTGCTTTCCCSCTAGAATTTAAGGAAACTCACATTTTCTTTTTTCTGATGGTGTGTCAAATCCTTTTAAAGTAGTGTGGATGTTGGCTGAACCTTCTGCAGGTTCGGTCTATAGTGGCTAAACTGAATGAAAGCCAAGAAGTTCTCTAATGTCTATTATAAGTCAAGGGTCATGTTGTATATGGAGCAAAATACATGTATAGTGACAGGAAGCAGACTTTTCCCTATGTTTTAAGTAAACAATAGCAGGTCCAATTTCTAGTTATTGGTGATAGGAAGATCTCCTTGTTCTATCAGATTTCTGTTTCCTGTGACACTCTATAAGGTACGTCTCCTTCATGTTTGCTGGCATTATTTGTATTTTCTAAATGTGTGATGCAGCAAATTCTTAAAAATAACCATCAACTTTGTATTTGTTTTCAAGAAAGTGCTGATGCTAAATAAAGTACTAATTTTGGATTGCAGCAACTACCCTAAAATGAGCACACTCAGCAAGAAATCCAACATAACTATTTTTTGGATTTAGTGTCATAGGTGAACTGAAGAAAGCATGAATTGATAAATTCAATGTACTTTTAAATCTGTGAGAATGTTTAAAAATAATGGTTACAAAAATCAATTTTTTTTTTTTTATTGCTTACCATACATTGAAACCGCTCATTTTACTTCACTAGCCTTGCATGAATTTATCCACAAGATGGTTCATCAAAACAGTATATTTTAAGGGAAAACTGCAACATATTTGTAAAATACTAAAAGTAATAGGATAATTAAATTTTGGCTGGTGACGGTTCACAGGAAGTCCAAACAGGGCCTATGAAACAGGCCTAGGACATTGTGAGTCTTCTAGCAGAAGACACAGACAGTACATGAAAATATTAACATTTCTTAAAGGTGTTAATTGCTCTGAATTAATGATCAATTATTTATTACAATGAATATAGTTTCTGAGCAATACTAGGAATGTATTAGAAATATACATTATAATGGGATGTTGAGTAGGCTCTTCATTGACATAGCATTTTGCACTGTACCGATTTGAAGAGCGGATTAGAATTTCAGATAATTATTATAAATGCATTTGTACTGCAATAGTCACTTAAAAATCACTCTTCTGCTTAAAAAATTGTTTCTRGTAAATTAATTTGTTTAACACTCTTGGAAGGTGCCAAATTAATTATGTTTTTTTATTTCAATCCTCTGTGAATATTTGCTGCAATACTCCATTGCAAATTACATGACAAATTTCCAACCCTGCCCCAGTATTTCCAGAGATAGATACCCTAACTTAGTTGCAGTAATTCAGCTACAATGTGACTTCCAGGCTACCTGCTGAAGAAGGCAGGCTGGAGAACAGAATAAGAGCTGAGGTTGAAAGACCATTTTTCTGCTTGCCCCAGTTTAGGATGCAAACCCCAAGCCTGCTACTGCATTTACAGATAAAGAGACAGCTTGTGGAATGCCACACGTCTTTCTTTTCATCTCCTGCTGAAACTCTTAATTTTGCTGGCTGTGGTAATAGCTTATATGCAAGTGACTCAGGTATGTGTGCCCAAGTATCTCTTTCCTTTACAGCTTTGAAATTGGCTGCAGCTTCTACAATTGCTCCCCACCCGCAAGACACCTTCCCAGGAGCAGCAGCCTTCCTTCCAGGGCCCGCTGCGTGGGGGAAGGACAGAGATTCCTGCTTGCTTCTCACTTGTGCATCACTCTTTTTTTGCTTCTCTTCTTTCTCTGTGTCTTCTCTGAGTGTAAGCTTTGAGCAGTAATGCAGGTCTAAACTATAATATTTCTATTATGAGCACGAGTGTCCAAAAGCAACTTGCTCCAGCACAGGTGAGGTCTAAAGAAAAAAAGAYGAGAACTTTCTTAACCAGTGGAACAAGCCAGAGAAAAGAGCCTCGCCTCCATGCGTCTGCTCTGCTGTCTGCAGCATTTGGGTGAAGTGGGTGTTAGTTTGACCATGTACGTTCCTTTTCCTTTTCTTTCTGTTCTAGCCTAGTGTTGCGAAATACAAGAGTGATTCCAAAAAAAAATAAAGGCAGCACCAATATCTAACAGAGATGAGGTTCTTACTGGGAAAGAATAGTAATGAGCAGGAGAATTTTGGAACAACACAACAGGCCCCTGCGGATCTCCACAAAATATCAGGAATGCAGGAAGATTTTTCTGTATTCCTAAACATTCAACTTCATCCATGACTCTGATATTAATTTTATTTAAATAAATTTTTGAAGTAGTAATGGGATGTGGGGGGATTTCCATTTCCTCCCTTTTACAAGGGTATTTCCACAGCTTTCAAACCCTCATTAAACAACTGTCTGCTTTTAGTACATATGTACAAAACGTGTTCAGAGCTATTAAGATGTGATTGCTATAGTAAAAGTCTGTTAAAGTTTTTTTACACAAAGCCTACGAGACTCTGAGTTCATTGGTTAATGCTCTACCAACTAAGGGGAGTATCTTCTAACATTTTTACACCTTCATTTATACTTCTTATTTAATGATAGTAAGGGCACTTTTAGCAAAACTCTTAAGCATATATGAGACTTCAGTTACATTGTTAGCTGGAACTAATGCCTTCACTGATGTTATGTATGTATTTCAGTATTTTGGAGAACTAATAACCAAAAATACTTATCTGCAGAGTAACATCTAAATATTATTTTTTTCAGTTTTGAGAGTCCGCGATGTGCTGAGAGCCTACACTGAACCTAGCGTGAAGAGTATTAAGAGAATTTTTTTAAATCCTCTTTTGATTTGTTTCACAAATAAGAGGAATTTTTATCCATTTTTTCTTCTTTCTCTTCCTTTTTTATTCTTCTGTAGAAGGTTTCAGTTTCAATATCTCAGAATCTTTTTTCAGGTTTCTAAGTAGGTGGGGCATTTCCAACAAGATAACTGAAAGAAAGAATAGTAGGAAATCTTAATCAATTTAATTCTACTATTTTTGTACAAATGAACTAGCTGGAATGACAGCAGGAACTAGGTGGGAAGAGAACAATAGCATGTTTATGCAATACTAGCGAGTAATATGGGGCTAGATTTGGGAAGGATTTGGAAGGAAGGAGTTTGACAATTCAGCTAGTATTGGAAGTTATAAGAAATGTAAACAGGTTAAATGCCTGCAAATATTATGCTACAAAATATCTTACAGTTCCGCTAGTTTTAGCTATCAGAGCAATTGCAGGCTACATTCAATAGTGGCTTGAACCATTAATGGCTTGTGAAAAAGTAGTCAGCTGAGTGGTCTTGCTAATTCTTTTCAGGTACAAGTGAGGAAATGTTTGCAAAGGAGTAAAAGAGATGTTCAGCATACTGAATAAGAGATTATCTGTAATTCAAAATGTTAGAAACTGACTTTTGGTAAGGCATATTGGAAAAGAAATGAGAACGTCTAGCCTGTCATCTTGAGAGGACTGGAAAAAGGCACAAGAACAGTTATGGTGATAGAAAATGTGAGAACTCTCAGTGTAGAAGAGAATCTTTAAAGAAAAGAACAGCAGGTTTTTGAAGTCACCCTCTGCAGAATTCAGAAGAGAAAATAAATACACAAAGGGAAACTGGATGTGCTGAAACTAGTTTATAAAGTTGCAGATGATTTCATAATTAAGGAGAAAGATAGTCAAACTGAAATCCTGAAAATAAGATGAAAAATYAATTACCAGCAAGAAGAGTTTCAAAATAACTCTTAACTTACTGATAACTGAAAGGAAATTGAAAGAGGAGAGCCCAGGTACTTAAAGAGACACTTCTGCAAGAAAGGTTCAAAAGCTTCATATACCTGATGTGAATTTAAATGCTAGCACTTGCAACTGTTTGGTCACAGGAGAATAGCCAAGGTTTAGTATTGTACAGACTTATAAGGATAGAATGACAGAGCAAGTTGCCTTTGTCAGCAGATTGTCTTCATCATCCTAGGTTATTGCTGTTTGCTTGGACAAAAGTGCTGAACAGTTACAGGGAACCAGAAGCTACTAAGGCATGTGATAATCAAGAAGGAAGTACAGGCATGTGATAGTGAAGAAGGAAATATTTTAAGTTCCTTTGGGTCTGGGAACAATTTTGTATACATGGAGAACTATATGCTTGTGAGAAGTACATCTTCCAGGTACTTTTCAAACAGTAGTGTTTAAAGTGTTTCAGTGCTTTGTGCAGTGGGGCTTCGCCAGTCTTGAAGTCACCAAAATAACTTGGGGCATTTGCCATTGCAGTACTGCAAAACTGCTTGGCAGAGAGGCAGCTTTCTTCCCAAGGGTGAATTTCTCTTTGTAGCTATCTTTTCATAAGATACCGGTTCTTTACATGTTTGTGCTCATTAGATATTTATGCCACGACTTCCTATTCCCCACTGCATGAGGCCATCAGCATACTTGGAAGGAGCTTGCGCAACTTCTGACTGTCCAAAAGGAAAAGAAGAAAGAGGAAATTACTGTGAGAATGTGATCTGCAGCTGTCTGTATGTCTGAATAAGAAAAACTTTGTACTTATTCACACAACGACAAAGAAGTCATTGGGGATCCATCATTGGTATTTTTATCAGGAAGGAGCTTTATTAATGTACATCAATCTATCAACAAGTTGTTAGTAAATGTATTACTGTGGGCTGTTTTACTTTTTCTGGATGTAGTTAGAGCATTTAAGAAAAAAGGAAATTTAGAAAAGATTATGATGAGCTTCTGCCCACTATTGACAAAGTATGCTATTATGCAGAAAATTCTAGAAAGAGCAGCAAATTGTGTATGTTGTGAACACGTTAAAAGGTAGACTATTATTTTTGCCATTGTGTAATGTAGACTATTGTGCATGGGACATCTAGCTGGGAATGATTTGTCCCATAGCTAGTTGAAGCATAAAATTTTAACGTGAGCAAAAGTTTCCCTCGCAGCATAGGCCCATCCGTATTTGAAAATGGAGATGATAATAGCAATGTTCTGAAGCTTTTGAGACCTCCAAAGCATATACTTTTGTATGTTTGTTGTAAATAAATCTTTTTAAGGTTATAAGTAATATAAAGTTATCTGATATTAAACAAGCTCAATTCCACTCATTTTTTCCATTGTATCTCCCTACTACAAGTGTTACATCACACAAAATCCCCCAATGTTAGGAATCACTGTTGAATCTAAATTCTGCATGAGGTCTTTCTCTCCATAGTCTAAATGTTGTTCTTCAGTTGATGAGCTCTCTGGGTAGATTCGTCATGGTCAACTTTAAGACTTTCATGTAGGAGCCCAGAGGAGCCTGTGTTGTGGAGGGGCTCGCAGCAGACACMGCTGGCTGCTTGGAATCAGGCGCCTGGGTTCTCCACAGTGCTGAACTGTTATCTGTGGTTTGCCTCTCATCCAATCTTCACTAATCTGATTTATCATTGTGTTTTATAAGATGGACTGTCACAGAGCAAGTTCTTTATCAGGCCCATTTCTAAAAAGGAAGTGTTTTAGTGTTTTCCTGGTGTAACTGAAGGACTCTGCATGTGTCCTGCTCCAGGGACTAAAATCTCAGTTTCTGCTCAGAGGTGTTATTTCCCTTGAGTTCTCTGGAATTTAGGTGCACTTAGTACAGAAAAAACCATGAACTTCTGGCAAGAGAAACTGCTGTGAGGATCTGGGTCTTTCTTGGTGTTCTTTCCTTGTAGAAGTGGATGTGTTTGTAGGAAATGGGACTAATGGGTGTCACTTCCCATGTAAAAACTGTCTAGAAGCTGGATATAGCCTAAAGCTGTTTTTTCAGTTGCTCAGTTATGATGCCTTCTCATTTTCGTCTGTAATCTCAAAGCATTTCCTCATAATCATGAGGATATTACGCCGATTTCCCATTAGTAACAGGATTTAAAAACTTTCCTTTCCCTTGCAGCTTATTCAGAGGATAGTAGATGTACTTAATTGAATGCATGTGTTTTTATTGTACCTACACCCACATAGTTGATGTAGATTACCAAAACATGGAAGATAACTACCACTGATTAGTTTATTGGTTTTTTCCACCAACTTCTCTGGAGCACCTCAACTCCGTTAACTTTGAATGCCTAATTTGACCACCTGAGTTTTCAGAGTAATAAGCATTCCTTACTACTTTAATTAGGGAAAAGATAGTTCTCACTAACTTTAATTATGGCTAAATGAGGCAAAGTTCAGGTACAAAGAGTCTTCCTTGTCCTCCAACTCCTCATTCATTCCCACAGTCAATCTATCTTCTACAGTAAAGGAACTAGAAGGTTTCCTGGCAAAAAAGTATGTGAGCATGTAAGTAAACTTTAATTCTCTTCTTTTGCATTTTATAGCATGTGGATTTGCACCCTTAATAGCATTTTTAAACATAATATCTTGTTGCAGAAATTCCATCATACTGTGTCATACTGACAGAGACCATGGGAATGCCTTAAACTTACAGCTCCGCCGGATCAGCTGTGCTGTTGAGCTATGATGTATGTGCATTTAGGACTACCCTTAGTACATGCAAGCAAGAACTGAAACATGTTTATTTGCTCTGAAGGGATGGTATGTGTATGGCCTGGTCATACACAATAGTTAGGAGGGGATAATGCCTCCATTTGGAAATAGCTGAAATTTTTAGTCAAAAAATTTTAAAAAATTGTTAAAATTTGCAGAGTTGCAAGTGTTTTAAGGAACATCTTAAAATAAGTAATGTGAGCAACTATATATTTTTGGGTGCAGGATATTAAAAATTATATCATAAGAGCAACATATATACCATGAAATCCACTGGAGACTATGCTATGACCAGTCTGTTTTATATGGAAGTTGCTAAAATACTGGTGATGTGTTTTAAACTCTAATATGGTTGAATAACCAAGAACCTGAAAATGTGTTTTCTACTGTATTTGTAAAATATGTATGTACACAGGCATTCATATGCGTAGAGAAGGATCATGCCTCAAAGCTTAAGAGATCGAAAAATTTTATAAAAGATCAAAAGTGATGTTGAAAATTTTGAGATTTTACCTAGGAAATTATTCTGTAGTGATTTTTAAGGATGTTGGTAGTATGGAAAATTTACACAATTCAGTGGATGTTATGAGGGGTGCAGACATTTTCAAAATAGTCTTAATTGCCAGACAATATCTCAAAGCCAAAAAGCCTTTGTAGGAAAAATACAGTCATTGCCATCGACCTGCTTTAACTCATGTACTGTAAAGACAATGAGTGGGCACTGGTGAGGCTTTGTATGTCCAGATCAAATTTAATTTTTTTTTTTTTTGGGGGGGGGGGTTGTCATTAAAGTCTGAGAATCAGATCAGTGCAGTAAAGCAGCACAGGTCTAATCAGATTTTGTGCTATTGCAGCCTGTACTTTGAAAACCATTGCTTGAGATATCAGGAAAAAAAAAAACAACCAAAAAAACCCCCCAAAAAAACAAAAAAAAACCCAAAAAACCCCACTGATCAAATTGAGAGATTCTAGAGCAATTCTCTTAAGCAGTATTCATACTTTACCAGAACAAATTTCTGAGATCATTAAAAAGTATCTTAAGAGCTTAGACACAGCTTGGCAAGGGCAGTACTTCCTAAATACTTTGGAAAAGTGTCCACTCTCCAGGTTTCTTAAAAGCCTGACTCCTCTTTTTATCAAAGAGAGAAAATGGACTAAAACAGGAGATATACTTTGGAAGGGACCCTGAGACGGATTTTGTTTTATCAAATTATGTCAATACAGAATTTGACTATGTAATTTTTTTTGTTTCTACATATAGCTATTGATGTGGGAGTTCCTTAGAAAGTGTTTTGATCAATAGTCATCTTCACTAGAACAAGTTTGGAAGTACAAAGCACTTCCATTTTATTAACAGTATTTGATCCATGACTAATTGCTTTTATCCTGTGAAGCTGTGTTTCTGTAAATGTATCTTTATGGTTTTAATGAGTATTTTTAAAGTCTAAAGCTAACTCTATAGCTGGATGAACAAACTCATCAAGAACTAGGAAATGAGTTCAGTTCAATGGTTCAATTTTCTTTTTTTGTGTATTTTTAAGGCTTTTAATTATTACTATAGCACCTTAGAAATATGAGGTACCCCACAGTGAAAATGAGAAGACAGGTCCTTAATTCAGGTAAGTTCACATCGGGTTCTGATCTGGCATGTACACAGTGGTCAGTTTGCACAGAATTCACAGCTGTATGAAAGCTTAATTTCAGTGATTGAGAAGATTTACAAACAGGGCATAGGGGCTGTAATGAGATGAACTGCATTAAGGTGAATCTTTTAGCATTTAGCATCTGTAGCTGAGGTTTTGAAAAACAGGAAACTGTTTTAGGGTGGGGACTCCTAAAGCACCTACTGTTCTTTTACATAATTGTGTGAAATGCCTATATTTCAGTAACCGCTACGTGGTCATTTGGGGTCCTTTATTTTTCTTCTCATTGCTTCCTCAATATTTTTAAGCTTATGCTGATGTTATCAACTAACCGCCTCTCACCATCTTTCAGACACCAAAATGAAACAAAAGCTTGGAAATTACCTTTAGCAAAATATTTGGAAAAAATGTGGCCATAGCAGAGGGAGAAATCTTGTCATGCTCCCATCACAGAGTCGATTCTCATTACAGCCAGTACAAAGCAAGACTGACTTAAGAAAGAAATTAAAAAATGATTGGTCCTGAAAGCTGTACTGAAAACCAAGATTAAAATGATTCTGCATCTGAGAACTGGCTGTGTGTTAGCTTGATGTCTATCTGTACCCAGTAAAAAGTAATGCAAAAACAACCTAATTGCAAAAGCAGCATTACAGCAGGTTGACTTGCCCCTGAATGTGACAGTCTTCTCTCCTAACTAAAAAATTCTTAGAAACTGCTCCATTCCACATGCCATGGCATAGCATGACATATACTGGAAGCTATATGGTCTTGCAACATACCTAAATGTTACCATATGTTTTGTTAAAATGTGTTCTACCTGTTACCATGTACTATATATTTTTTTCTGCTTATATTTCATATGGAACAGCTCATCCTGAATTGTCTAGAGCTCATCCAGGGGCATGGTACAAGCCACAGCGCGTACACTTACAGCTGCCCCAGACATCGCCCTCCTTTACAGAGGAAAAAGTCATTCTTCACTACTGTTGCTCCAGCTGTGTTAGTCCTGGAAGATTTTCGTTCAGTTAGGGACACACAGCAGGGTTGATTAGAGTAACATTGTTTGTGAATTAAGAGAACAGACTGTAGCAGCCCAGTGCTACATAACAGTAGTCAGTTTCCAACTGTCCTAAGAATATTTTTCCTTTTAAAAGATATTTTAAATCATACTTAGTTGGGTTTTATTGTTTCAAATGAAAGGCCCTACCTCCCTCTGCTCCCCAAAAGGTTGCGTATAAAAAAATTTAGAGGGAAACTTCCAGTGACCTATTGCATTGTTTTAACATTACTTTTCCTAGCAAAGGCTGCTTGTCTTGGCAGTCATTCATAGTTCTGAAGTCCTTCCAAAGGAAGACAAGGCTCCATCCTCTTTGAATTGGTCCAAAAGAATCAAAATTCAACGGCTAGTGCTAATCCGTGCCAATAACTTTCTGAAGTTATTGCAAATAAAGAACCTGCAATGCCTGATTAGTGGCAAGATTTACAGGGCCCACATGAAGAAAATCTCATGAATGTTTGTATGGCCAAATCACTCTGGTTACATATTTCTCTGTAGAGAAGCAAATAAAAAAATACTAGTGTCTCTCAATTTCCTTAATTTTTTTCAAGTGGGTACTATCTCTATTATTATTATTAATAATAATAACTAATAACTGATGTTTTACTACATAACAATACTGGATGGACATTTATAAAAATATGACTAGAATGTCAACTCAAAAAATCTATAATAATATGATGAGGAATAGACTGTATTACAAAGAAGAAAAAAAAAAAAGTCAGTCAGAATATTGAAAGCAATTGTGTACCTACATCGGGGAGATGACTTCTGTGTTCTGCTGGTGAGCACACATGACAATTATGTCTAAATCAAAGCAAGTTATGGGTGAATTGTTATTTTTTGTAACTGAAAATGTTTTTCAACCATTTTTAAAAGAAAAAAAATTGAGATTGAGTTTCCTATTTGCTTGTATATGGACTTTATGTGCCCTGTAGAGAATACTGTAATTCTGGGGATTGACATAATTCAACATGTAGATACATTGGTTCAACCTTTGAGTTGTCTAGAAGGATTCCAATAGAACTTGGAATGTTGTATTATTTTCTCTCCCTTTAATACTACAGTTAGGTCTTTAACTTTCCTGTGTAGTTCATTCACAGTGAGTATTTTCCATCCCAGCTTGAACAGCAGCACACATGTCCTCTGAGCTTGCTAGACAAAGTCAAATAGCGGTTTCCATCAGAAACCGTAGTCCATGGCCTCCACTTCTACACATACAAACAACTTGGTGATAATGGCATTCACCAGCAAAGTGAGAAAAATGTTTATAAATTAACTTAAATTTCAATAAATCTGAGATAATTTCAACTATAAATTCTTTGTCTTATGGAGAATGGGACTAATAAGTAAGTTCATTGTTGAAATGAGTTGAGTTTCTCTTTTTGGTATGGAGTTTCTTAATACTGAAAAAATAAATGCAGATATAGCACTCCTTGTGGCACAAGGAAACAAATTATTTGTGTTTTATGTAGCTTTATTAAAAGACAGCTTATAGGAGACATTTTCAGTAGTAATCTGCAGTATATACATAAATCACTAAGTAAAAACTTATTCTAAAAGAAATTATAATATATGGAGAAACAGACGTGTATTTTCTCTTTTGTATATTATTATTTAGTATATATGTCACTTAGACATTAATAACTTATTATATTGATATATCTGCGTATGTTTCACATAACACAGAACATTTTTATAATATTAGTATAGGCCATAAAGTTTTGTGTTGTAAGGAGTTTTAAACTGTAACTGGGAAAGAATATCCTTTCAAAGGGACATAACAGGATGGGATTAAACTGCAGATATAAACACCTAAATGTAGGATATCTGCAGGATATCTGTAGGTGTCCATGTGTTGACTTGCACAGTTACTGAAGTTCAATAAAACCGGTCTAAGTCCTACAGCTAGGTGGAATGTATAAAAAATAAAAATAAAAAATCAGTTTTTGCATGGCAATGATTTTAACTTCTAGACCATCATAAACCTTAAGTTCCTTTTTTCTTAATATTTTTTCTTCTGTTTTTCTATAACTTATTTTGATTAAAGGTCAAATATTAAGCTCACAGCCTAAATACAGGCAATTCCAATGTTATAAATATCACAGCATAGATGAAATGAGGAAGATTACTTTTCTTATCTGAAGAATAGCAAGCACCGTGCTTTGATAAGTGAGAATTCCTCTCATTTCCAGTCAAATGTTTTGCATTTCCTTGAATTAAGTAGGTTTTGATTTCAGATAATGATACTGTCTGATTATATGATACTTTTTAGTTGGGAAACTTTCAGGAAGTTTCTTGCTGTTTTCAGAGATAAAATGCTGGAATTTTATACAAATTTGTATGCTCCGGTATTTACTACTCTTTGTATGTATTGTTCATTCTGCATGGGTTTTGACTTTTTTTAAAAATTTTGTGGTTTTTCACTGTTGTAGGCATAATATTTGCAGTAAAGTAAGCCACGCTAAAGAAGGAAGTCATATCTCAAGTAAGTGGACATAATATTCTGTGCAAATAAGGAAATTATTTAAAGCACTACATGATGAACGTGGCCTGTTATGTGCAGTCTTTGTCTTCCGCTGAAGCACCCGCTGTTGACTATTGCTGTAAGTTAGGCAGTGGACCAACAGTAAATGCTGCTGATGTGGCAAATGATCTGTGCCTCAGGCAGATTTTGCCAGAGTACACTATAGTCTTGCATTTCTGGCCTGACAACGATGGGTCTCTCTGTCCAGGTGGCCAACTTTGTCAGGACAATAAATCGATGTTCTTTCTTCTCTGTCCGGGAGGAAGTGTGGAGGAGGGAAGATGGTCTTCCTTCCAAAGGATATTTGCCTTTGTCATAGTGATAGAAAAAGCTGATGAATAAATCAACCAGAAAAACAAAACAGAAGGGTCAGAAAACTTAWGGCTAAGGAAAAAACAATGAGAATATTGTATATGTCAGGACTCTGGTTGCCATTTCATAAACAAACTTCTTTTACTTGGATATCCTGTTTCTTTCTTTATCCCCTGTGTGACATTGGGATTTTGAAAAGGAGTGTAACCATAGAAAGGTTTCGTCTATGGTGTATTTGGAGAAGGTGGAGATTTTTCCGCTAAAATTGAGAAATGTTTAAAGAGTGATAATAGATGCTACTAAAATGGTAAACGCCAACTTTCTCCCAAGAGGAGACTGGAAAGAAACACATCAGAAAATAAAGTTATTTTGACTATATGTGTTAGAGATTTACTATTTCATATGTTTCCTTTGAAACCTCTTTGTATTTTGAAATCAGTTTTGACGTGTATTTTCAAGTTGTGTTGCAAAGCCACCTTTCACTCTTTAGATAAAGATGTTTATTCTTTGTGATAAAGTTTGCAAACTTTTGTACTATGGCAAAGACAGCCTTCTGAACTACAGCCATGCTTTGTGCTTGAGCCCTGGGCTGAGTGGCCCGTCATAGCAGGAGGTTGCCTATAAAGTACTTAAGACTCTTTTTCCTCATGAATTCAGTTTCACAGATCCTTGGCAGCAAAGTAGCTCTTTAGTCTTTCAGTCATTTCAGTTTTTAGTGGTAGTAAATGTGATGCTTTCAATGTTAAGAAATCAATTAGTATGTCCTTACACAGCTGAAGGGGACAATACAAAGTCTAATAGTATCTCTAGAAGATTCTCTATTTGAGTCTGTTGGGTTTTAGATTAGGCCAGAATGAAAACCTAAGTAAGAAGGTGACATGATTAACCTAGGGAAAACTTACCTTTAGAGATGGATGCCAACAAGCAGCTTTGTAACAGCGTGTAGTGCAAAGTCAGCGGATGGAGAAGCTGCTACACAGTAGAGGCAGCCAAAACGTGGTAACAGGACTGTGAGATGGCCTGGGAGTAACGCATTAGCAGCAGTTGGCAGACAGCAACAGCTGTTTTGCAATGCAAGTTTGGCAGAGTCTCTGTGCAAAAATTGGGATACTCGGAAGAGCTCATTTGATAACGTTCAGTGGCATTCTAGATTCAGGAATGACTGAGATTTGTTTTGCAGTTGCATGGAGAAAAAGAGATTTTGCAGTAGTAGTGCAGAGGAGAGCTGTATAAAGCAGCAGAGTTGGTTTTAGAGTGGCAAAACAGAGCAGATGATTCTGGAGTTCTAAATGAACTATTGTTAGATATCGTTATTTTTCTACACTGTTTAGGATAAGATTTTCAAAGGCTACAAGCTTTAGGAATACATGTCAGTAGACTTGTATTTCCAAATCTCTTAGACGTTTCTCAAATTTCTTTCCATTTGCTCATAGGATTTTTCTTGTATTGAATTATGCTCTCAAAAACACAGACTAAATGCATGGAAACCATCCCTCTCTGGGTCCCTGTGTAAGCAACTGTATCACTTGTGCTTCCCCCATTCTCAAGCTTTTATCTTTTCAGCTGCTTTTGGCCAGTATCAGAGATGGGATTCTGGCTCAATAAAATTCTGACTGATCCACTGCAGGTGTTTACATATTCTGATAAAAATCTAAGTTTGATAAACCAAAACCTCAGTGGTGTGTCGAAGTCTGGATAATGCCATTTCTCTCTCCTTATAAAAACTACACCAATGAGCACACTCAAACAGGATTTGAATTCAGAAGTATTGTAAATGGGGTAGGAGTAGTGAGATCTGGGGTACTAGCTACCCTCTGGCCTACTTCCCATGATTCTTACAAAGCTTCAGAGGAATACTGAATTGACTGGAAAAACCCTCTTTCTCTTACAAAATTAGACCTTTATGTCAAAAGTTGTGGTGTAGAGTTGTATTTCTTTTAAGATATTATGGAGAGGATCACAAGCAAATAGTTCAAAATGTAAGGGAGAAACACCAGCAGCAGAATTTATGGATGAAAAAGGTTCCTTCTGGTGTAAGAAGATAAAAAGTGCAATCTCCAACCCAAAACACATCATGTGTTTTATAATACATGAAAATAAGAATAAGAGAATAAGGATTTTCTCTATAGTATTTTATTTTATCTGAACTGTACATGGTAGCACCATTTGTCCTTTCATTTGAACTAGTTCAGAAGACAAAACATTTTTCCTAAAATGTGTGAGATACTGAAGACTTAAACTATTTGATAAGGTATCTGGAAGAGCTTTTTCCTTAATATGCATTTCCTGTTTTCCATTTTTTTTCCTCTGTTTTTTGTTCTTTTATCTATTTGCATTAGTTACTGTGTTTTGTGCAGCAACTGTAAGTGATTCCTGAGCAGAAAGCTGGGGTTTGTCAGGAAAGATTTTAAGTTTTAGAGTAAGAAGAACTTATGGTGTTTGTAAGAATTTGTTTTACTACTCTTTCAAATAGCCTCTGGAAATTTTATGAAGAAGTTCGTGGCAGTGTCTGGCGTTTGTGCATACGTTGAGTAGTAAATTTCTCAGTTGAGTAGTGAATTTCTCAGAGAAGAGACTGTGAAATTTATCTCTGTGGAAAGCACTGTTACATTGGCAGGAATGGTAGGTTTCTTTCCTCTTTAATAGCAAGATTTTAAAGCTGCCTTGGGCTCCTGGGCACTAACTCCATATTCATTTGGGAAGCTCAAAGCTGCTCTAACTGTTACTGAACACTTCTGTGTGTTGTAAACCCAGATGTGACAATGCAGACTATACTCACTTTCACTCCAGGCCCT
Source organism: Phoebastria nigripes (assembly GCA_035582835.1). NCBI lineage: Eukaryota > Metazoa > Chordata > Aves > Procellariiformes > Diomedeidae > Phoebastria > Phoebastria nigripes. The sequence goes on from JAYKAV010002976.1 coordinate 619,056, forward strand.
TGACATTCCATGTACTTGAGAGAGCTCTCTGAATAATGTAGACATTTCTCTTTTGAAAGACAGCGAACAATTAAAGCCAAGATAAAACTGGAAGTTCTCTATCACATATCAAGTTAGGCTTCCATAGTGTTTCACCTTCAGTGACCTTAAAGAGTAGCTATGAAATTGTTACAACTGATATAACTTAGTTATTATGAGATTACCAAGAAATTACAGATGACTTCTTGCTTGTTTTTATGTCCTATTTCTTCTAATTAGATCCTGCCAGGATTTCCAGTTATTCACAATGGTTTGCTTTGTAGCTATGTGCCAGAAAAGTGCTATTCTCAGTTGAGTCAGTAGATAATTGTGTCTGTCAGTCAAAGCACTGACAGACACAAAGTCTGAGTTGTGGTCATCTAAAAAAGGATAGGAAGGATAAAGTAAATCTTAAATGGCACATTGTACAATACAAATCCTGACAAAAATAGATGAATACCATAATATGAAATGCATTTATTAAAACATTAAATTTTATAAAGAAGAGTAAGAAATTAAAAGATCAAGGTAAGTTTACAGATAATTCACAAAAATGAAACTAACTTCACAAAGAATGTTAAGCAAAATTGTCAGCTCATCGTTTATTCATCTTTATAATAATCTGCAGCTTTAGCCTAAATTAATAGTCTTTTTCAACTGTACTGTCCAATCCTTTTGATAACTTGGAAAGCAGTGTTGTCACTTGTATTAAAATGGTAATATGATGATCTAGTAGGCACTAGTAAATAGTGCAGATTAATTTAGTAATTGCTTTCCCCCTGGGTAGTTATGGATTTTTAAACATACTGCTTACTTTTAAACCTTGTGATGAATTTGTTTGTTCTTGTAATCATTCTGTACTATAGACTCCACCTGAAAATTTGTCCTCCTTTACGTTAAATGTGAAAACCTTCTAGTAATCTTTTTAAAATAAATTTTATTTATTAATTTTCCAATTAATAAAATGCATATAAAAATAAATAAAAAATAAACATTCCAATTAATAAATCCAATTTGCAGGATAAAAGGAAACAATTTTTTCTTAAATTGTCTGAGATCCTAAATTGTTAATAGAATATATTTGCTATGTACAAACACATTTTCTGAAGCCATAAGCTACAGCAGAATCCATATGCTGACCTCAGAGGTAGAATGAATATCTCTTCATGCCACAAAGTTCAATACAGTCACGGCATAAGACACCTGAAAGTGCAAGAAAAGCAAAGTCAGCAGCTGGATCTTGGCACCATAGCAGATGTATCAGTGTAATAAAATGTATTAATAAATCATTTAAAGGCTGATAGTTGTATATCAAACACTTTAGATCAATAATACAGAATTATTAGAGAGTATTTCTTTTTGGTGTGAAGTAATTGTATTGAATTCATGCAAATAATTTAGGAAACTTAGTGTAAGATAATTTGCTCAAAATCTTAATGAATTCACCCTTGAACATGTCCCTGGAAATTCCTGTGCCTTAATCCTGATGGTCTTGCAGATACCAAGTCACCATGCTACTTGATATCCTGAATACAGAAAGACATTACAGAGGTAAGACTAATCTCAAGTTCATGAGCCTACCAGCACCTAACTGGATCTGGTCCTTGATCCACAAAAGGATTCAACACCGCATATGCAACATTTACATGTCTTGCTTATCTTTTAGAAACTGTGGGCTGCACAGAAATGTTTTGTTTCCCATTAGGATATCCCAGCTTCCAAGTGAAAGCTCTAGCAGTAGCTGCATGGTCATCTGACCCAGTCAGCAGTGATTTCATTCAGCAGGGAAAGAACTTCGGCCAGAAAACCATTTAAGTAGAGCGTTTGTCTGAAGCTGAGCTGTTGGAAGACAGGTACTAATATCTGTTCCTCATGCTGTGGAGCTGATTATAGTCAGAAATGAAGTCAATAGAAGCAAAATTTATCCAACCAAAAGGGTCATTAAACAATCTGTTCCTTATGAGTTGGTATTCACATATAACTCTGGGAAATTTCAGGAGGGATCCTTGGCTAAGAAGCATGGAGATGTTGAAAGTCAGACATTTCTCAAGCTAATTYAGCACAGACCTTTATCCTGCCTGACAGCAATTTCAAACACGTGTCACATTTCTCAAGTTGCCTCTCTTATCACTAGAGTAACATGGTCTATGATAGAGGGTGACACAACCATGAAAGTCATTCTTGCTCAGTTGTCTCTATCAGACAACAAGGATTGGGGCTTTGATGCCTAGCCAAGTAATTGTCTTGAAAGGAGAAATAAATCCCAACAGCTCGCATCTTTCTTACCCTTGTTTGTCTAGAAAAACTTAGCTGCCCATGGTTTTTATCACTTAGCTACTCCTACATTAGCATATTCCTTCCATGAAAGTGTTAACAAAGCAAGTGGTTAAGATGATACTTAACTCTGTAGGGAAAAAATGAAAGAGAGAAATAGTCTAAGTAATGAAACAGCATGTTGTTGATTTAGGGTAGAGCACATTCAAGAGAGAAAGGAAAGGTGCCAGATCCTTAACAGACTTGTAGCTGGCTTTAAGTGTCACTTGGTTTAATAGTATATGTACGCACACACAAACACACATATTTTGCTAGTGCGAAATGCTTTCTCTTGGATGCTTGTCATTTTGGCTTGACGGAAGTAAAAATTAGTTTATTCCTTCTTGTTTCTATTTGGAGAGTCATTTCCTTTCAAACTTTCAGTCCACTTCCAGAGAGGGAAAAGTGACAATATCTAGATAAAAGAAAGATTTCCTTATGTGTCTTTTTAAAAAAAAAAAAAAAAAAAAAAAAAAAAATGCTCATGTGATTCCTTTTGGCTNAAAAAAAAAAAAAAAAAAAAAAAAAAAAAAATTGAGCGATCCCTCTAAGATTTAAAATCTTCCAGATCCCTGTAAGATTTAAAAATTATGATTCTTGAATCATGCAATGTTTAGTTATTAATTCCTTTCTGATATCTGTGTAATATTTCTACCTCTCAGTGAGCCAGTCCACTGTGGGACTACAAAGATAACATTTATATAATGCAGTGCAGCAAAAATAACATCTATACAGCTGAACATAGCTCTTCAGAATACGAACCGTTGTAAGAGAATAAAGAATATAGTCTCTGATAGACAAGTTGAAAGATAATCAATTAGTAGCAGTGCAGTTATCAGTAGCCTGTCTAGGAGAATCCAAGTTCTGCATTTGTTCCAGCTGGAATGGTCTGTCACAGACCTTGTGCTCATCATTCCCCTTTGTCTTTCTGGGTCCACAGGGACATACATGTACCTCATGACTGAAGAGCAGGAAGGAGGTAGGAAATAGGGAAGTGACTGATCTCCATTTTCCCATAGTCAAGGATCTACAAGTGCCTTGGAGAGCTGGTGAGTAATAACAAAGCTTGGTCAAAAGGTGCTCCACCCTTTTCTTGATTAACTTCATCTGATCATGTGAAATGCTGGCCTCAATGAGGTACACAACGATATTTAGTCGTATTGGAATTTCATGTGGAGTGTTGGGGGAATTAAGAAACTTGATCATATTACTTGTCAAATGTTTTCAGCTGACTTTGTCTTGCCATATCCCAGGTCCTAGCCAGCATCTGCACTTTGACCCAAATCCCTCTCTATTTTTTTACTCTGACCATTTTGAATGAGTTTTGTTTGAAAAGCTATAATTCCAGTGAGAACAAATGACTTTGACATGTCTCAGTATATTTGGCTCAAAATAACAGTAGATCTGAGCTCTCACTTAAAAATTCCCAAAGAGATTTTGAAAACTCCAAGGCTCGTATTTGAATTTGGCTCTTGATATACACTGGAGAATATTTCAAAAGAAAAACTTTTTTTACATATGTCACTATGAAGACAATAGAAGCTCAGCTACCCAAACTAACAAAGTTTGACTTACAGTACAGTACTTGGCACTCTAAGAAATATGTGGATTTAAAGGCTATTCAACAGTTTCACTTTTAGATCCAGCATCACTAAAATCATACTTTCTTTTTTTTTTTTTTTAGAAATAAGATTTGGAATTTCCACAGCTTTTTCTTTGCCAGCAACAAGAGACTAAGATAAAAAGTAGGGACTTTTTTCTCTAGTTGCTTCTATTTATTTTTTAGATGAGCTTCTTGTTCCTTCTGTGAAGTGAAATAGACAATGCCTCTGAATAGAAGAAAATAAGAAATTAGCTGTTTTGTAGTCTCTGCAAGTTATCATACTTCTGTATTTTTTTATCTGGCCTCTTTTGTAGGTTCTGGATGCCTTCAGACTAACCAAACAGGAAGTGTCATAGCTGGGGAGCTGGTGCCTGAGAAGGATAATGAAGGAAGTAATGCATTTATTTTTATATACAGTATTTCAGAAACTCCAGAAAAGGGAAAGAAGCAGATGATAAAACTTTCTTGAGTTGTTTCTTTTTTCCCTTTTTTCAGTAGATGACAAGTTAGATGTGGAGCACAATTGCAAGGTGTGATGTGGGTTACAGGGTAATGCGTTGGTGTTCTTTTTGTAGCTAGGAACAAAGTTACAATTCCTGAAACAGACGCAACCCTTTAAATAGATCTGCATGTAGATCCCATCCTTCCCATCCGGAGATGAAAATTATAGGGAGTCAGTGATGCTCTCTTCCCCCTCTTGGGGGCTATACAGAGGTTGTATTATTGTCAGGTGATGAGAAAGAAGGTGGAGGGAATTAGGGAAAGCAAAGGGTCAGGGAAGCTCTGGGAACCAAAAAGCCAGTAGGCACTGGGGAAGGAAAGACAGTATATAACCCATATGGCAGGCTACTGAGGTTGCTGAGAACTGAAAATTTTGAGGCTGGCAGATCATTATCTGCTATATAAGCCATATAGTCAGCAGTATTCATACATGTCCTCCAGGTTCCTGTTTTTTCAGTTATCTGATGAACATATGACCATGTTAAAGGTGTTACCTTGGATGTGGTGCCTGAAGGGCATTCCTTCTTTGTTGATGCAGATATGTTTTCCCTGCAAGAATAGTTCTCATTTGAGTTACATACAGTACATTCCTCTTGCTTTTATTCTTTAGGCATGATCATACTGTGGAGGTATCGGACACTTTTTGTGTAGGGTGAAAGCTCTTCATCCCAGCTGCTTCCGTAAAGCATCAGAAACTCTGTAGGAGGCTTTCTTATACTCAGACGTCCCATGCACATCCCAAGGAGATCTTTCATGAGATGGTGAGAGCTGCAGTTTGAATGGGGGACCGAAGTATGAACTTGCTGTAATACCTCTATGATCTGAGGCTGAAGAATTGTTGAGTCAGACTTAGCTGCATCTTCTCTCCTGAATGCCATGTCTTCCACAGAAGGATTCTGCCCTCTCAAGCTGATGGGACACAAAGATGCCTAGTAATAAACATGTTGCATATGTTTCTGTGTTGGGCCCCTATATAGAGGTTATTACTACAGCACTGGGTATTTTAGCAGAAACCCCAAATAGTGGCTCTAGATGCAGATGTTGGTGTGAAGTGCCATGAAGCATTTTATTGCTGACACAGGAAACAGAATGTCAAATTAGATGAGTTTCCTTCTACCTTTTCTTATAAATCTCCTGTGCCAAAAGAGAAGGATTAGACTTCTTTGCCATAGGTCGTTGGCCATAAATTACAAAACCAGTGGTGAAGGTTTTAAGAGACCAAATTCTGCATGAGGTTTAGCCTTTCAGCTTTCCTCTAGTAGCCTCCRTGAGACAGTGCAGTACATTAAAAATGCAGGAAGAGGGTTAGAAATGTTGGATAACTAACATGTTGTCATGGTTTAACCCTGGCAGCGCCTAAACACCACGCAGCCACTCGCTCACTCCCCCGCTCCGGTGGGATGGGGGAGAGAATCGGGAGGGCATGAGTAGGAAAACTCGTGGGTTGAGATAAAAACAGTTTAATAATTGAAATAAAACAAAGTAGAACAGTAATAGTAACAGTGATAACAACAACATACAAAGCAGGCGATGCACAATGCAATTGCTCACCACCCACCAAACCGAACGAGAACCTGGGACCCCAGGGCCCCTCCACACACTCTTAGTTTTTATACTGAGCATGACGTTACATGGTATGGAATACCCCATTGGCCAGCTGGGTCAACCACCCTGGCTATGCTCCCGCCGCCAGCTTCCCATGCACCTGGCAGGGCATGGGAAGCCGAAAAGTGCCTGGTGCAAGCACCACCCAGCAACACACAAAACATCAATGGGCCATCAAMGCTCCTATTATACCAAACCCAAAACACAGCACACCCTCCCCAGCTACTGGGAAGAAAGTTAACTCTGTCCCAGCYGGAACCAGGACACATGTTGTATAACTAACATGTTGCATAACATGCATTTTGTTCAAATAATTCATTAAGGTATCAAGAACTTGTTATCTTTTTTGTCTAGAGGAAATTAATTGAAGTTCATCATATAGGTATTTAACAGGGTTGTAGAAGTATGAGTTAAAGCAAATGCTTAGCACAGTTCTGAAATGCTTTTCTTTTCTTACTTTCCAGAAAAGTCTGAAGTAAGTTTCAGTTTCCTGAAGGACATTTGTATTTTCTGATGCCAGGCCAAAAATGATGTGTTCAGTATTTCCAAACTCCCTTCTGAGACACACAATTGTTTTATCTTTGTTTGTCCATGAAAGCCTGAGAAAAGTCTTTCGATTACTAGATGTATTGGAAAACATGTATTTACACCCCAGTGCTTAATTCTTTTATCTCTTCTGCCTTTAGTAATATTTTTGTAATACTTGTTACATTCCAGTCTTCATTATGCTCTTCGTATGTCAGAATTTCTTCCAGTTGATCCTATAATACTTGATATCACTGTGAATCTAGATGCATCCGCTATTTTTATTGCCAGCATCCTCCTCTGTGCCATTTGAATAAAAAGCTAGATTATCTGAACTCCTGAGGTCAACTGCTAAGACTTGTTAGCTGATCTCTATTTGTTTTCAGACAGAACAGCCAGTTCTGAAAATAAGCAAACTTGCTACTCATCCTATTTGCAGGTTGGTGCTGAGGATAGTAGGAGCAACAGTAAAGTACATGTTCTTTTTAAAATACATGGAAGGCTCACATTTGAAGTTGGGTAAAGAGCAAGTTTGAAGAAATTTTGTAATTTCTTGGCAGATCTGGACTTCCTTTAATAATAGTTGTTGGCTAACCCTGCTCTTACCTATACTGTCTGAGTTAAATTTGTCTGCTCAGTATAGTAGTCCCTCTGGTAAGGATCCAACTCCAGTAAAGTTAATGGCAGCTGTCCAGTTTAATTTACTGAGAGCTGGATCAGTTATTTCCTATTTCGTGTTATCTGATGAAGGACTTGATTACAATTTTTCCAGCATGCGGATATGGCCTCCTATGTTTATATCTTTTTGTGTCTAGAAACTGATTTCCCAGAAATAGGGAAACTTTGCCTTTTCTCCTTCAGCTTAGCCTATGATTATTTAAGCAGTCAAAGCAGAAGAGTTTCATTTCTTGATTCTCTCTGCCTATGATTAAAAAGTATTTATTTGCAACTTAACTAAGAGAGTACACTTTTCTTCAACAAAACTCTTTTCTGTGAAGTAAAATCATATTCTGTAGATGTTGTTACCTACTCTGGATAGATTTTGAGTTTCTGGATTTGGTAACAGTACTTGCAGAAGAGTAATCTGCTTGCATTTCCTGTGACTTATGAGATTTTTTTTTTCTTCCTCCTCTAATAAAAACAATGATGATGATAATATAAATAATATATTATGGAAGAAACCACTGTGGCAGTTCAGTGAATTTCAGCTTTAGTAACTTTTGGTTAGGCATTGCTAGGTGCTTCAGATTTCCCTGTTTTGTCTTCTGGGTAATTCTTTGGTTGTCTTGTTTAGTTTTTCCATATTTCTGAATATTGTTGTTATTATTAATTATTATTATTTTGAAGACATACTTTGTGCCTGAGATCACAATTTTCTTCCCACAATCGTTACATCCCTTTTATATTTATGAGTTTATGATAAGTGTATGAAAAAAGTGGTTGATGCTTCTTATTTTACCTAGTGTAAGGTCTTTGACAGAGTCATAAATGTATTTATTACAATGTGCTTTGGTGTTTCTGTAGCAGTTTGTACTGTCCAGCTATCCTTTGATGAGGATGCAAATGTAGGGGCAGCTGCAGTCAGGAAAAAAGCAGAAAAAAATAGTTCCTGAAGAAGACACGCTGCCTGTAGGCCAGTGGGAGCCTTATCCTCTGGCATTACTCTCACCTGAACATGGTATTTTGGAGCTAGCATTAGGTTGTTAAGTGTAAAATTTGCTTGACTCAAAAAAGCATTAGGTTGATGTAGTGCCAGCTTTTCGGCAATTAAATTTCTTTAGCATTTACAGTATTGTTAGTTCAGCCTTTATTTTTCCAAGTTATTACTCATTTACTAGATATTTGAATCTGTGCTGTTTATAAAATATACTATATGATGACAATATTTCATAGACATCACATGACCAAACTATTACATACCAAATGATTTGCCAGAGACATTTTTAAAACATATATGTTTTGTTTTGAATTTCTTGCAGCTTTTATTTAGTGATTCATAATTGACGAATACGAACTACTCAAGTAGTTGAAAAAACAAACAATTGAGATATGGAAACCTTTATCCATTCTTTGCATTCATAGCATTTCCCAATTGAAAATTAAACACTGAAAATATTATTTTACTTTTTTCATAACATTGTCACTATATTAACCAGCAATAGTTGTCCTCAGAAATGCTCCAAACCAGATTTGTATACCCACTGGAAACCAAACACTGAAAATCATAGAATCATAGAATAGTTTGGATTGGAAGGGACCTTTTAAAGGTCATCTAGTCCAACCCCCCTGCCAGGGGCAGGGACATCTTCAATTAGATCAGGTTGCTCTGAGCCTTGTCCAACCTGACCTTGAATCAGGCATCTACCACCTCTCTGGGCAAACTGTTCCAGCATTTCACCACCCTCATTGTAAAAAAATTTCTTCCTTATATCCAGTCGGAATCTACCCTCTTTTAGTTTAAAGCCATTCCCCCTTGTCCTGTCACAACAGGCCCTGCTAAAAAGTTTGTCCCCATCTTTCTTATAAGCCCCCTTTAAGTACTGAAAGGCTGCAGTAAGGTCTCCCCAAAGCCTTCTCTTCTCCAGGCTGAACAACCCCAACTCTCTCAGCCTTTCTTCATAGGAGAGGCGTTCCATCCCCCTGATCATTTTTGTGGCCTTCCTCTGGACCCGCTCCAACAGGTCCGTGTCTTTCTTGTGCTGAGGGCTCCAGAGCTGGACGCAGTACTGCAGGTGGGGTCTCACCAGAGCAGAGTAGAGGGGCAGAATCCCCTCCCTCGACCTGCTGGTCACGCTTCTTTTGATGCAGCCCAGGGTATGGTCAGCCTTCTGGGCTGCGAGTGCACATTGCTGGCTCATGTCCAGCTTTTCATCCACCAGTCCCCCCAAGTCCTTCTTGGCAGGGCTGCTCTCAATCCCTTCATCCCCCAGCCTGTATTGATACCAGGGGTTGCCCCCACCCAGGTGCAGGACCCTGCACTTTGCCTTGTTGAACCTCATGATGTTCACACGGTCCCACTTCTCCAGCTTGGTCCAGGTCCCTCTGGATGGCATCCCGTCCCTGAGGCGTGTCGACCGCACCACTCAGCTTGGTGTCATCTCCAAACTTGCCGAGGGTGCACTCGATCCCACCGTCTATGTCACTGATGAAGATATTAAACAGTACCAGTCGCAATACGGACCCCTGCAGGATGCCACTCGTCACTGATCTCCATCTGGACATTGAGCCGTTGACCACTACCCTCTAGAGGCGACCATCCAACCAATTCCTCACCTGCCGGACAGTCCACCCATCAAATYCATATCTCTCCAGTTCAGAGAGAAGGATGTTGTGGGGGACCGTGTCAAAGGCCTTACAGAGGTCCAGATGGATGACATCTGTAGCCCTTCCCATGTCCACTGATGTAGTCACTCCATTGTAGAAGGCCACTAGGTTGGTCAGGCAGGACTTGCCCTTGGTGAAGCCGTGCTGGCTGTCTCGAATCACCTCCCTGTCCTCCATGTGCCTTAGTATAGCTTCCAGGAGGATCTGTTCCATGATCTTCCCAGGCACAGAGGTGAGACTGACTGGCCTGTAGTTCCCCAGGTTTTCCTTTTTTCCTTTTTAAAAACAGGGTTATGTTTCCCCTTTTCCAGTCAGTGGGATCTTCACCGGACTGCCATGACTTCTCAGATATGATGGATAGTGGCTTAGCAACTTCATCCACCAGTTCCCTCAGGACCCACGGATGGATCTCATCGGGTGCCATGGACTTGTGCACCTTCAGGTTCCTTAGATGGTCTCGAACCTGATCTTCTCCTACAGTGGGTGGCTCTTCATTCTCCYAGTCCCTGCCTTTGCCTTATGCGTCTTGGGCAGTGAGGCTTGAGCACTTGCTGGTGAAGACTGAGGCAAAAAAGTCATTGAGTACCTCAGCCTTCTCTGTATCCTGGGTAACCGGGTCTCCCGTTTCCTTCCAGAGAGGGCCCACATTTTCCCTAGTCTTCCTTTTATCCCCGACGTACCTG
>JAYKAV010002988.1:2205-15389 GCA_035582835.1 Phoebastria nigripes
AAAAAAAAAAAAAAAAGTAAAGAAAAACAAAACCCAAACAACTAATTTGAAAACTCAAATGTGTTCCTTGCTATAGATATGGACATATCCTTATGAATTTCTTTTGCTGACTGGCTCCCAGACTGAAACAGGGGTGCTGGCAGCAGCAAGAAGTCTCCTGAACCACTGACCTGGTCACTGTCTGGGGCACAAGAATAATTTTTTTAAAAATAACCTGAAACCCTTGACAACTCATCAAGATCACAGCCTGAAACTTTTATCTTGTCAATCTTTGATCCTGGTTTGAACCAGAAGACCTGAAGCTGTCCAGGGCTTGTGATTTTCTGTCAGCTCTTTCTGTACCAGGTACGTGTGCAAACCTAGATGAGCTGGGGAATACTGACAGTACTAAGACTGCCCATGGAATTAATTTTGATGTTTCTTTTACACTGCATAACATCTTGTCATTTAAGTCAATTGAGGTTATAAACAAATAACTTCGTTAAGCTGGCAGACCATAAAAGTATGACAAAAACATGACATAAAGCCACATTTACTGTTATATGCACTTACCTGTAGCATACCTTGTCCATTGCTTTCGATGGTGCCTTCATAGGTGACATGCAATCTAGACAGTTTTTTCTGAGATCTATCATTGAGGAAAAATATCGTACAGAAAGGATGATTACAGAATCTCCACACAAAGACATCCATTTTAAAAGAAAACCCATCCAAACCCAAACTTCTTGCACAGCTTAACATAAGGTGGTTCAAAAAAAACCCCTGATGGATTAAAGAAAATGCATTTGCCTTTCGGAAACAATTTGTAAAGGTTTAACATAGTCAATCATTCAGTTTCTCCACCTCTTTCACCATAAAACCCCAAATTTGAAATTGAAGTTCTACATTTTTCACACAAGTTTGTGCCACATTAACTTGCTAACCAGCAAGAAAGCTGCAACACTTGTGTTTTCATGCTGGTTATCACCCATACTTCATTGTATTTCCTGTCATTTCTGACATCAAGTCATCTCTTTTTTTCCCACTCAAGCAACAGCACCAAAGATGTGCTACTGTTTTAAAAATTCAATTAAGACTTGTTGGCTTCACAGGCAAACAAACAGACTGGAAAACTTAGGGCACTCAAACTATATGTGGCAGTTCACCCACTTCCCTCTGTACTTCCCTCCGTAACAATCCATACCAAACATTGTTTTCTGTAGTACTTCCAGGCCTAAATCAATTCCATATGAATGGGATTCGGTTATCATTGATTTAAGAAATTTCTTACATTAACAGGATGTTTGACTTACCTTTCCCAGTCTGGAAACTCCTGGAGACACTGCCTTGTAAACGTCACCAATCCCGTAGGTTCTACAGGCAAACCAACCCCAGAGGAAAATGTATTAACTGCTGGAGCTTTGGCCTTTAGATTATTTTAAGTGGTAAGCTTTTAAAATTACAACAATCATCATTCTTGGCAGAAACACAAGAGCTTAACTTTCCTCAAGAACAGCTTTGAATCTTCCCCTGACAGCCCATGCTCAAATTGAAAACAAGTAACATGAAGACCAAAATATTCACTACTTTTCTCCCTTTGGAGTTTGAGTATTTTTCTTTTTCCAGATCAAGGAAAAACTATTTCTTAAGTGATTTTCACTTAAACTGTAAACACTAGTAGAAAGACTGGATAGTTGAAGTTAAAGTAAAATGTGCTGCCACTTAGGAAAAAAAGAAATTGTGAACCTTTAGAGGTGTTCAGTGTCAACAGGCAAGGCACAGAGTACTCAACCTACGGATGGATGAAGCAGCAGCTCGTATTTCCAAAAGAGTCCTACTATGTCAATAAAGATGCAGTGTTAGTGGATTCCAAATCAAGTCATTTTCAGCCCTGCCAGGATGCTAGTAAAATTCACTGTATTTCAACTGAGAAAAGACTCCCGCCCTCAAGAGAAAAAGAGGAGCCATTCCTCATTGCAGGAAGGATGCATTATCATCTTCTCTCTTTATTTTAGTCAAAAAAGTTCAGTTTCGCAACAGAAAGAAAATATCAACCTTTTATTAGGTGATGTCATCCTAATAAAAACTTCATTTGAGACTCATTTCTTTGCTCCAGTAAGTCTACTGCACTGGCTTGTGAAAAACATTCAAAACAGTATGTAAAGCACAAACATATCCTTCCAAAAGCCTTAAATATGCTCTTCTTCAAAATTATAGGGGTTTGGGGAAAAAAAGGATTGCTTGCTCTTAAAAAAAAAAGTGCACAGCTTTCAGTAATCAAGTGCTTTTCCACAAGGGAACTCTGGTATCAGTGGCGATATTTTACAAATCAAGCATTCACCTTTTGAGCACAAAGTCTTCAGCTGATATAGTCTCCGCTGTGTTCTTTTACAAGGAATTCAATTACAAATTGAATTTTCTTGCAAAAAGAGTTGCAAAATTATTACAGTAATTTATAGAGCTAAGTTACTTCAGTTTTACTAATTCCTTGGACAAAAAAGAACAAGAAATGGGGTCTTTTAAAGGTATGATAGGAATTTTTAATTCAAGAAAAGAGCACTCAAGAATCTCATTAAATATTATTTAAAGTTATAACTTTAAGAAATCTAATACAGTAGTTTCATAAAGCATGTTCCCAACAGATTTCAGATGCATAGGGGGTCAGGGACAGCTGCATAGATTTAGGATTTTGTTTGCATGAAAACATTATTACTCAGGCATACAGAAAGCTAGTACACTATCTCTCTTCTCAGTCCCACACGTAGATCACAATTTACTTTTTACCTCAGAGATTTAGTTCTATTGACATTGCTGAAAGTTTGATAGCTGAAACAGGATGTAGCTCCATTTAATTTGTGGTGAATTAAAAAGATGCACTGAAGATGGACTGAACCAAGTAAAGGGATTTTTATATTTAATAGCTTAAAACTGTCCTTCTTTTAAAACAAACCCTTCTGAGAGAATATGAAGCTAATAGTGAAACACTGACATGTAAAGAAAAAGTTCTTTAAAAAAAAAATACTATAATAAGGATATTGCTGCAGATGTGATGTATGCTACTGCAGTAAAATCTCTTCCTCCCCCAAAATATAACATATAAGCTCTGATACAGTTCTCACAAAAATAAATTTATTTTTGAAAACTTATGCAGATGTTCAAATTCATGGTAACAACAGAAGATCTGACTATGCACACTAAGGAAAATATCGCACTGACTTCTAAAAGAGTTGGGGATATCTCATGTCTTGCTATCACTTGTTTTATTTGAACTGGGCAAACTTCACAACAGCTTTGCTTTGGGAGAATAGAAGGGAAAAACCTGAACTATCAACACAAGTATGGGAAAAATCTCTCTGAAATACAAACATTGTAGTCAAAGGACTAAATGTGCATACTGCAGGAAATCTGAAGCTTGACTCAGAATCTTTAAGCCTGTGATTTTAATGACTACATATGGTGCTAAGTTCCCTCTACATTCTCACTCTGATGCAAGTAGTTGCATATATTACAAACACATTATACATATGTATATTTATATATACACATTCATATACACACACACACTTTATATATATATATGTATATAAAAAGGGGGGTGAAAATGTATCTCTATATGTTTTACACATCCCCCCATATCTCTCTCTCTCTCAGAAAAAAGAAAACAGAATAAGCTCTGTGCAAAAAATATAGTTGCACGCATCATCTATGTGAGAAGTGACATTAATATGAGTATCAGTGTACTTAGCAAGCTGGCTTTTGTTACACACTTCCATCATAATGCTGCATAGCCATTTCTAAATTTAATGGGATTAAATTTTTCATGTATCTGCTTTGTAGCTCAAAAAAAGAATAAAGGATATACTTTTTTCTGTGACTCTCCTAAAATAGCAGAAAAGGGTCTTAAGTTTCTCAGGCTTCCTTGGTGACCGACCTTCAAACAATCTGAAAAACAAGAAATAGAAGCAATTAATTAGATTTCAGGGATATAGTGCATAGTAATTAGCCTACTTACTAAGTGTGATTTGATTTTTTTAACTATTATGCACATATTTCGATTAGCCTTGCATTTAAATACTCTACTGTAGAAAGAATTCTCTAGACAGCCTCTCTGTAACACAGGTTTTTAGGAGTAACAAGTTCATTTACTTGCTAAGTTTGTGATGAAGATGCTAAGTGAATGCCTATCTCACTCATACTGATTTTGTAACATCAAAAAAATATAATTTCAATATGAACATTCAGGAAAGCTACTAGTTTTATTTGCAACAGACTGGCTTGGATTAAAATAAATAACCAAGGGGTGAAAACATGTATGTTGAGTACTGCAAGATCCAAATGTCTTACCCTGCTTTCAGCTCAGTGAGTTGCAGAGAAGAATTAATGCAACCATATTGCTTTCAAGAGTTGCACTGCACCAGCAGTGTTTCTAAAGAAAAGAACCCACCCCCAACAGAAACGGCTTCATCCACTGGGTTACTACTGGCATTCTAACATTCATTTGTAAAAACCTAAGCATTAAAAAGAAGCATCCTATTTTTAGCCATTAAGTGAATGTATTCTTTTAAGGTTAGCTGAAATACTTTTACTGCATCATCTATCTTCCAGCAACTCGAACACACATTACTTAATTTCATTTCCAACAAAGTGACAAGGCATTGTTATTGGCAACACATAATGGAATTTATCTGGAAGGAAGAATAGCGGCGACTTCAGAAATAATATCCTTTGAGTAGGAAGTTCACTAAAAGATGTTTGATACAGTGAAAGCCCCGAGGATGTAAGATTCCCCTCCCAGTAAACAGTCTAAGTAAAGGAATGACACAACATTGTTCATTTGTTTCCATGTACTGGAATGACAACCTGCCTTTAAAACCAGAATGCTGTCAGGTGAATTTAGCTTTTAGTAGTGAAGTGAACTAGATTTTTTCAGCATTTAAAAATTCTTATGAAGTATACATGCTGAAGAGATCAATTTCATCCAAAATCTATATTAAGTCACAGAAGCTAATTTTAAAAAGGTTAAAAAGGTTTTATGAAAACTTTTTTATTCTTTGAATAATCAATCAGGACTTTAAGGCGGCAAACCCCAGACTTATACAGTCTATTTTAAAATGGGCCAATATGCAAGTTCTATCAAGGGGTTGTGCTTGCACAACTACTAAGGGGTTCATAAAAGAAAGAGTTGCTATGTGTGTGTGTGCAGGTCTTGCCTAAATGCATAAATTATCTCTGACCTTTTATCTGGAAGTCTCATTCGGTACGAATCCTTTAAACTGGTTAATCTATGTATTAGCCCAATCATGCCTTTACTAGTTTTTTGCCTCTTTACATCAAATTGAAATCTTGCCTATGTTGCAAACTCTCAGGAGAGAGTTCTTCATGTCACAAAGGCAATACATGATTCGGCATAACTAGCAGACTGGGCAGGAGAAGTCCAGAACTGGAAAAACTATGCCTGAAATAAGTCAGATCAAGCTAAAAGGCAATGGCAAGGCAGATGAACTTGGTTTCATCCATTACAATTACTCACCAAAATACAGTCACTCTGTCAAGTATGGAATTTCAACCAAACATTTTTTTTTTAAATCTGAAGTGTTCAGCATTGGCCTGTCTTTTCTCTTGTTAAAAGCCGTGATAACTACCTCTCTTTTTTCTCCTCTGGGATCAAAGCTAGAGTAATGCTGATTTGCTTCTGAAAAATGTAATTTACAGCAGATAAATATTGCCAAAACACCATCTATAATTACAATAATGAGAAGAGATATCTGTATTTCTGTTCTAGCCCTGTATGGCTGGGTAAAAACCACAGGGCAGCACAAAAGAATTTAAAAAGCTCTGGGTTCTGGCACAGACATCCCTTGCTGTAGAAGGATACTCCATACAGTGGGGATAGAAGTCTACTGTGGTGTTCAAAATTATCTGTATTTTGACCTAGTAGCTATATGCATCCAGTAACTACATGCATCAGATCTTTTATAGCAGTTAGCCCAAGAACTCTCATCACCCTTCTCCTCCTCACAGTATTTGCTTTTCTTCACTATAACATAAATTGTACTTTCTCTTGAAAATCCACTGTTAAATACAGAAAAATAATTTTTTTAAAATTATTTCTTTATTAAAAACAAAAGTGGGCAACACCAGTCCTGCACACATGTTTTAGGACTGAATCCACCACAAATGATGTTTGACCAAAACAGAACGCACTCATAAAAGGATAGCCATTTATGGCAGGTTGAAGACGCCATATCTTAGATTAATATGTTTGGATTTACTTCATATTTTCTGTGTCTAGAATTTACCTTTACTAGTGAGCTAGTGGCAAACTGAGGATGGCTACCTGCAAACACGCTTTTTATTATATATATATGTTTGCAAAATACAAGACACTAGTATATTACCTGCATATTTTCATATAACTAGGAACTCTTGTATTCAGCTATTTCAAGTAAAGTGCTTTACTACATTGGGAATGTTTTAAAGGCCAATCAGACCAGTGGAAAAATCCCTACAGATTTTAATGGGCTACAAATTAACCTTAAACCCTCATAGTATCTAATTATTTAAAATTATTGATATTCATTCAGTTTAATTTGATTGCTTCATATGTTCTTTTAAATTTCCACAGAAATCATATGACGATGACATCAATGATTCAGAAGACTTCCACCAAGCTATACTAAAGTCAGAAGAAAAGCACAAGAGAAAACCCAACACATACCCTCCAATACACACAGGCAGCCAAGCTCTCTCAAGCACAGCACAAAGTAACCAGTCATCTTTGTGAATGCAACAGTAAAAGCAAGTGATACTTACAACAATCGAAAATGGCCCAGTCCTGCCCCATTAATTTAAGTGAGGATATAACATGGCAAAGTTATGAACATTTTAACTTTGACTCTTACTTCTGAAATGATCAATTAGGCAACATTCTGAGAAGTTTTATTTCTGAAGCAAATATCTCTATTTTGAAGAACAAAGCTAGATGAGGGCATCAATAAGATATTAAATAAAATTCTTCTTCAAGCTCCGAGACACAGATCCTACTAAAAAAACCAGCCAGAAATGTAAGTGGAAACCACATAATCAATTTGCTGAGAGAAGAACCCAAGGCCAAAACCCATTAATTCCAATTAAAGAACTCATCCAAATGAAGTGCACTGTAAATCAAATGCAAAGCACTGCAAGCCCACTTTCAGTCAAAGTAATTGAAATATTACTGGCAACTGCATATGTAAGCTGTTTTGCTTTGTACAAGATGTTCCCACCACCATGCAGCTAACTTCAATTTAGCAGATACAGGAGCTAAGAAAGCCTGCAGGGCTGATCACCAAACACAGCTGCAAATTTATTTCTCACTCTCCAGCTTCCAAGCCAGGGTAGTGGCAATGTTAATCAAATAAAAGACCTCTCAGAGATACACTTAAGTATTCGAGGAATCAAGGTCAGATTTAAAAAGATAAGAAAGTAGATGTGTGAACAATGTCATAAACACAAAGTAGATTGTTAAAGTCATTGTGGCTAAATGAAAACTCTTTCCTAGCAAATATTCAGACGCTTAATTCAATTGTTCTGAAGAGAAATCCTATATATGAGAAATAAAGTATTAAAAATAATAAGAACTGATATTGGGAAAAAAAAAACCCAAACCAAACAAAAAAACCCCCTCAACAACTGTCAGTAAACATACAGTAAAGTTACAAGGCAATAGTCTACACTATTTCAATAATTATTACAAAAATGTGTGCATTTGTTTTGCATTAGTGTTTCCCTAAAATTTTAGGGTGGAAAAAAGCATTTTAAAAGCATAATCAATATTCTGGTTTTTGCAGTCTCATTTTCAACCAACATTTCCACTTAAGAAAGCTGAAGCCAAAAACTCCTGAGAATCTGCTCCTAAGTCCTTCGAGTGCTAAGGCAAGCGGCAAATCTGCAAGGTACTTCAAAGAGTGCATTTCCAATGACGCAACATCAACATGATTTAATAACATTAAGAGCTACACAGAAGTGACCTTGACATGCATATAGTTTACTGGGGAAAAGTTGAACCAGCTTAAGTAAATAGTTCCGAAATACATTCTTTCCAATTAAGGTATAATTAAAATACAGTAGTTTACTTGTAAAATTTAATTTCCAAGGAGCTAAATTGATCCCTTGATGTTACTTGAAGAACTGGCTCCAGTGATTTTTACAAGCAGAAGGAACCATTACAATCATGTGGTTTAACCTCCCAGTTAAATAATTTCACATCGGTATTTCCATCCCCAGCCTGTATCTTCCCATCCCCAGGCTGTGCTTCCTTTGAATATTTCTTTTCAAAGAGCGTCATCATGTCTTTACATTGAAATCGGAACCTATCACAAGACTCAGAAAGCTGTCCACGCTGCAACAATAAGCAAAAATTTGTGGTATGGATCATACTTCAAAGAATACTTCCCATTCTAAGTCCATGGCATTTCATTTGTGCTGTTTGCAAAAGCATGGATACACAATTTTATACTTACGGTCCTCACAATTAACTACGTGTGCTTTTTCTTAACTACCACAGGCACTAAAAAGTGCCTTTTTCTTTACTACTATAGTTGAAGACACGCTTGTATTGTTTCTTGCATTTTAGTGTGCTCTCACTAAAGATAACATAGCATCTAAGCAAGTACAAGACATTTTACTAAAACCTTATTTTTGTCATACAAATAAAAGTGGAAGAAGGATTTACAAGAAGTAGCATGGATAGATGAATTTCACCCAGTAAAGGGACTGAGCAGGGGGAAGGATGGAAAGTTAAGGCAGAAATGAAAATACGGAATAGACATTACCTTCAACCTCAAGAACAGAGCTAATCACTAAACAGAGCTTTAGTCTAAGGTATAGGATGACAAAACACTTGGAAAAAAGAATAAACCAAGCATCTTGCTTTTTGTATCTTGTTGCATTTCAAGCCTAAGCTTATCTGATGTATACAGGCAGGGGTGGAAATACTATGCTCACCTATGTTACTGTCAAACTTGTATTACTCTCCACATGATTGAGAGCTATTTTCATTAAAAGGCTGAGCATTCTTAATTGCTAGCAATCTCAATGGGAACTACTAAAATTTCATACCGATACACAGAACCCTAAAGGAAAAACTAATATAGTGTTGAATGGCACAATAAACTCATCATTCAGGATTACATCGGTTGCATGGGGGAGCATCTTTCTGCAATTCCCCCCCCCCAGAAAAAAAAAAAGTGGAGTTCCATGAACAGAAGAGAAAAACAAAACTCTCCCTTTTTCAAAAACAGTATCGTATCTGTAAGGGAAGTATTTTTTTAAGCTTTGACTTACAATGCTAAGCACAGTTGATCAAAACACTTTGTTTCAGTAAGGGTTCTGTCACAATATTATTTGACATTTTTATTCAATTGTGCTCCAGGTAACATCAGTCACATGCATATTAAGGACTACCTATAGATATTAGTGTATCTCATGTCTAGGAAATCTGTATGCATTAATGTATGCATTCATGTGCACAGAGAGAGAGAAACCCATCATGTAAGAGTTGGAATGTGTATATAATTATGTGTGCTTATCACATGATTGCAGAGGACAGAGAACAATCTCTTCCACTCTCTAAATATATGAAAGCAATTCAACCTACCATATAGGAATAACTGGAATTACATTAATTATCTGTATCCTTTGCCTGAAGTTTTTTCTGAGAAAGCTGTTTCAATTGATTATGTATTGGGTGGGGTTCCCCTCCATACAGAAATATTTATCTGCCTTTTAAACCAGAGTGCTACATCACTAAAGCTTCACTTCAATGAAAAAGATGGAAAATACTTCCAGTCAGTTACTGGTCAAGGACTTTTCATGAAGAATGGAGTGTTTCATTGCTACCATTTACACTCCCCTTATCGAGAGAAATGAATTACACAGTGTTTTTATTCCTGCTTACATAGCTGTATTTTGTGAACAGCAATACCCCAGACCCACTCTGGTCTCCAAAGCACCCCAGGGGGTGTGCAAGACAATCCACTAGGATGCAGGAAGAAAATACTCTTGTACCATTCATAGTGTTTATTTCATCTTTCTCTCAACCTTTTTTAACTTCTCTTTTCGTGCATGTTTTAGAATGTAATATATTAGTACAGTAGCACATGTATGTAATTTATAAGTAAATAAATACGCATATATTAGGGGTGCATGCTCAAAAATTTTTTACTGATAGATATGTGTGATCAAAAAAGTTTGGAGACCACTGCCCTAGACAGCTTTAAATACTTAAACATCAATTACATAATGTAACATGAGGAAACCATAGCAAATTTAAAATGGGAAATTCTTATATCCAATAGAAAATATAAACCCTTACTAGAAAGTCCTGCAGCCATTGCAAATATTTTAAGTGAGAACTAAAAATAAAGCTATTCAGAATATCAAAACTTCAATTCATGAAATTTGGACTTTATATAAATCAAAAAGCAGAATAATCCAGATAAGAAATTCCTCCCAGAGAGATGAAAGGCAGACAAATTAACCAGCTCTCTGACAGCACAAAAGGAAACGCCACTGTCCAGGTCTTGCACTTCCCGACAGGAAAAAGTAGCACAACCTTACACAAGTCAGGTACAGTTCTGCTTTTCTGATGCCTAGTGTATGTCTCTTCCACTTAATAACATGAGTTCCATCTTTCTGTATTAAAACCGCCTTCCTTTTTTCTGTTTATACAGGAAGCAATTTAGAGTTTTTGAATTCCCTTGGCATCAAGTAGGAGAAAAAACACACTACATTCAATAATTCAACCTCATAGCCAGTTTCTTATTTACTGTCATGTATCATAGGTACAGGCTGTCATCATCTCAAAGTTATTTAAGAACATCGTACTATTCAACACCCTTATGTTTAATTAGAACGTCATCTTTCGATTAAATAGTGACTTTTAAGATTTGTATAAATAAAACATTGAGCAATGTAATTTTGTTGGTAATCTAGATGCAAAAACTATCTTTCCACCTCAGACACTCACATATACCCACATCTCTATTCTCTGTGCTTTTCATTTTGTACTTTTGTTTATTGTGGCAAGTAACTTGGCACATTATAAACCTGTTTTAAGAAAAAGTTTTGGTCATTTAGGAGTCTTAAAATACATCAGATTGATACTTGACTTTGATGAAACRATAAAATGCTAACTCCAAGTACTCAACACCAAGGAATAGGAGGGTAAAATGTTTTACCCTGAGGATCTAAAACAAAAGACATCCCACAGCATGGTACAACTAAGTTCTGGACTAAATTACTATATTTACTCGYTAACAAAAAATATTCAGATCGAGTACTGTTTTAATCACTACAGCAAAGTAATTATGCCAGACTTGTTAAGAATAGTGTCCTTTTAAAGTTCTCTATTTAAAGATTATTTCAGCATTTACCACACACAAATGTTGATTTTAAGTTTTTCAGAAAATTATACTCTACTTGAAGTATTCCATCCAAGGCTAATTAGAACATATACCTAAGGCAGGCATAACAGAATCAGCTTTGTAGGATCAGTGTCTGTAAACTCAGAAAACCTAGAACCACTTTTCAGAAGAGCAATGCATCTCTCAGTCTAAACCAAGTTCTCTCAAAGTCACTAGATATGAGTATTCTCTGGGGAATAAGTTTAGTGTTGCGAAATTGATGTTGTTTATGAAAAGAAAATTGCATTACAGGTAAATTAGATTTCAATTCTCCTGCATAAATGTACTATACAGTTTGCCCATTTCCTTTCATATATTATACATTCCATAAAAGACATATATATCTTAACTCGGGTTTTTTTTCTCCTCATTTCCAATCACTTGAAATTACTTTAAAGGTTTGTTTGATAAAGATGAAGAAATTCAGTCCTAGTGGAATACTGGTGGTTTCAGACCAGAGCATCCACTAATACATGTGCCAAAAGATCCACCAGGTTTATGTCATTAGACATACTGCCTTCAATTACGAGTTCAACCTCAATTGCTTTGATAGGAGCTATTACAGATGCATAGTATCTCCAGTTTAACTACAATCATTTTTTGAAAAAGGAAAACAGAGGAGTTATTGTAACTTGACACAACAGCTAAGAATGGATCTGTAGCAGGTCAAAGACACAGCAAAAGCAGAGTCGGTCCTTGACAAACCTGTCTCCTTTTCAGTCATCCAGAACACTGACTCAAGATTGCGTAAGTTTTTTTTCCTTATACTTTGCTTTTACATATAATCAAACTAGGTAGTTTCCTAAATTACCAAATTCTATAGTGTTAAGACACAGGTCTGATAGAGCATCACCATAAGAAACTACTTTAAATTGTGCAACCAACGTCATAATTGTAGAGATGATCTCAGAAGAGTCAATGCAATTCATGCTCCACATTCAACCAGCATGCAACTTCCATGGAAAATTTATCAGTAAGAGGAATAAAATGGCAAATTTAATTATTTCTTTCTTTTGTGATGGGATATTTTTTGCATAAAGCTGCCCAATCTATTTCCATCTTATATATTATAAAAGTGTTTTTAAAAAGAAAAATTGAACTCTTTAAATTTAGCTTGATATTTTGAACGGAAGCAGTATTTTATGCTATTTAGTATGATCTAATGTTTGGCCACTGAACAGATGTCATTCTATCTACTAGAATTCATAAATATTAAAGCTCTCAAAGTTAAACTACGAATTCCATTTTATTAACTACATTTGAAATGAATTATGTTGTTAATGACTTAAGAATCATATTAGGCCATCCTTGCCAAGTACGAAAGGGAAGAATTCAATTAAATTACTGAGCATTTCATTATACACAGGTGACTTGCAGTCTGTAGCATGATGAGCAATCAAAACAGACAGTCAGTGTCACAACATACTATTAAACTAAGTGCTTCAGCATCAAAAGAGAAATGCTTACTTTTTTTCTCCTCTCATCTGGCAAGACCAACAGGCAGGAGAGGAGAGGTAAAGCATAAATGACTTGTTAATACTACACATACAATGGCCTTCCTTCCAATCAGTTGCAGTTATTAGCACACACACCAGCATTCAAACAACTTGCCATCATCACTGTAGTAACAGTGCCAAGCACTGGTGCACCAGAAAATGCTTAACAGAAGGAGGAAAGGAAAAAAGGAGGAAAGGAAAAAAGGAGGAAAGGAAAAAAGGAGGAAAGGAAAAAAGGAGGAAAGGAAAAAAGGAGGAAAGGAAA